>VDFB02008270.1:0-29428 GCA_007258455.2 Sequoia sempervirens
CGAACCTACTAGAAATGAAAACAGTGTTCAAGAGTCTTGTATCAATTCCTCCTAACTAGGAACTCTTTATCCTAGGAGTACTAAACTTGTCTCAGTTATCCTAATAACTAAGCTAAAAGACTTCACTTGTTTCTGCCATTATTTCGATCCTAGTAGCTAATAAGTATGTTTACGTATTCCCACATATAGAGATCATACACAACATGCAAAAACCATTTTAAAATGCAAACAAATCCTTCTCTTTTATCTTTTTCATTATTTCGTTCTAAAGCAAGAGAAACATTCTAATCCCTTAAGCTTTTTACTCCTATATTCCCTTTTTCACAATTCCCCTAATCATTGAATCCTTTTCACATTTTCTTCTTAAATGATTTGTTTTAATTATTCATCAAAACAGTTCTTCCCTATTAGAACTAATTGAAATCAGCCATCACAAAATCAAAATGGAAACAATACTTCAATAAAAATTATAAACTAGGAAGATTCATGCCTGATTCTAGAGCTTCTCCTTCCAAATTTGCTTTTCTAGATCCTCCTTCAAATAAGCTTCAAGGTTTCAGCTAAATATGGCTTCTTTTATGAAAGAATTTCACTCTATAGTGAACTCCTATAACTTCTTCTCACAGACGTGCTTCCACCACTCAATCCCTACTCAGCTATACAAATACCTCACTTTAAACTCAAATGACTTAATTCACTGTGACTGGTAAATGCTGGAAATAATTTACTGTGCTTATCAAACTCAGCAATATGGGAAAACTCAGGCAATACAATGGAATGGATATGAAATGAAAACACTAAACTCAGATTGCTCTCAAAAGGTGTGTTCACAATGAATGGAAGGGCGTCATTATATAGGGCCGAATTGAAACAGTTTTCCACTTAAGAAGGCATGTTCATTGACAGCAAAGTGCCCAGAAATGGTCAAAATGATAGATGGCGGATTCTTTAAACCCTTAGTCATCAGATTGAAGATGATTCGACCAGTTTATTGACAGCAAGAGGAGAATAATTCAAAACGCATATGGAGAAATTGACAGCAAGAAGTTTATTTCATTTCGAATTTGTTTCAGACTGTTAAAAATGTGACAACTCTCAACTGGCGCGTTTTTACAGTTAGGTTAAATGCCAAGTTTCATTTCTGACTTCTTCCTTGCTCAAATAACGTACAGATTTCATTTTATTCACCAAGCAAGAGATGAATCGGCCATTTTCAGACGTCTGGCCCTAGTCGCGCGGTTATTACCTGCGTGTTTTTCATTTTCCCTTCTGTATTTTCGCGTTTTTCTTCTTTATTTCGTTTTGGTAAAACTTTAATATTTTAATAGAGTTTTCAAAGTAAAAATGGCGCATATATGCAGGCTCATATTTGAAGATTAACACTTCAACGAACACATTAGAAAAATCCGCGTTTTCTTATCAATTCGTGATTTTTATGAAATCCGCGATTTTTAATTTCTTCCCAGATTTGTATTCGTGCTTTACAATGTTTTAACTTTTATTTCATTTGATTTTGACAAATCTTTTATTTAAATATATTTGTTTATTATATTAAAATACTTACATAATATAGTTTATGCATAATTATTTAAATTATCAATTTAAATAATATTATATACATTTTAAACTATATTATATTAATATTTTAATATAATACTAAATATATTGAAATACTTATCTTTATACTAATACATATATATTCATTTATATTATACGTTAAACATGTAAATTAATATATATGTATTCGTATAATTTCAGAGGCAAGATATCATTACAATATATAATTCATTTATCTCGTTAGCCGTGGGTATGTATACTTGTATATATATCTGTATATATATTACATGTATAAGTATCCATAAATACATTTATATCGACACATACGTATGGCATATCCATCTGCTTAATACGTTTGTATCGACATGAATGTACTTTTGGGTACTTGTACATATCGTATTCGTATGTACAAATACACATATCCACCTCTAACCAGAACTTATCATTTATAAGGTTATACTGGCAAGCATCACTTGTTTACACATTCAGAAGAAGACACGACTCCTAATGATACGAGACAAGCCTACGGATGACTTACCTTTAACCAAAACAATGACTTAGCTTACTCAGTTCTATGGCTTGTGTGTGTATGTCCAGTTTGGTAATCGTTACTGTTTACCCGACCAAGTTCCTCCCCGAATGATGTCTCTCCTCTGTCCGGAGGTACAGTCTTCATACCTGCACATCACGACATGACACCGGCAGTCATATGCTCATAACAAGGTAAAAACATCTCACAAGTTAGAATACTATCATTATTCCATAACTGTATGCAACATTTAATCAAAACTAAATCATTTAGAAGTAACAATCAAATGATACCATCATTTAAACAGGACTCCTTCATTTAATAAAGAGATCAACCATGTTTTATTCATCATCAAGATTCAAACATTACATTCAATGGCCCTATACAATAGTAGCTATAATATCGGGATGTAACATACTTCCCCCCTTAGGAATCATCGTCCCCGATGAACTAAGGTATTATTCAAAAGCATAAAAACATAACTCTACATTTATTCTACACTCTTGAAAGCTTCAAGAATGTTTTATTGGCGTAATCTGGACATCAACTTGTCCATCACTCATGGCAGTGTTCTTCCTCTGCTGAAACATGGCCTTTTGAGTAGGTAGTGAATTGCCATGCTGATTACTAGAAGTTTTGTTAGGGCATTCATTTGCATAATGATTACCTCTACAAATAAAGCATCCTGCTCTTGGTCCTCTTTTCTCTATGGTTTCCCCGGTCTTATTATCACCTTCACTAGCTTTTCTAGTGTCATTATACCTTGAGTTGTCTCTTTTCCAGTCTTTTCTGAATTCCTTCTCATTGAAGCGAGATCTCTTCCCCTTTTTCCTTGCTGCATCTTGCGCAAATTCTTCTTTCTTGGGGGCAATCTTATCAGAGACTTCAGTTTGCTTCTTTTGTTCTTCTCCTTCATACTGATTGGAGTCTGCCTTAAGCTTCTGCTCCCGCTTAATGGCTTTTTCATACACAAGATCCATTGTGGTCGGTCCATGCATATCGACTTCACCTCCAATATTTCTATTCAGTCCCAAGATGAATTTCCTGATCCGGAATCGTTCATCCTTATGATAGATAGGAACATATCGCAGAAGCCGAGTAAATTTCTCCCAGTACTTGTTGACTGACATGGTCCCTTGCCTCAATTCTTGGAAGTCAGAAAGTTTTTGGTCATAATAGAGTTGTGGCAACCACCGCTTGCGGAAAATTTCAACGAACTCTTCCCAAGTCAGCTTCCAGGAATTTATATCCAATTCCAGTTTCTTGTTCTCCCACCAGTTAGAAGCTTCACCCGCTAACTGATAAGCACCCCAAGCTGCTTTAGTAACTTCGTCATAATTTCTTATGTCAAAGTACTTTTCCATTTGTACTAACCATACCTCAGCTTCGTCACCTCCGGCACTTCCATCAAATTTTGGAGGATATACCTTCTTCATATCCTTTGTTAACTCAGTGGACACTTGTTTCTTCTTCTTCTCAATAGATGGAGTTGGAGATTTCTCCTTTTCACGGTTATGATTAATGCCTTCTCCATGCGAAGAACTTTCCTCTTCATTATTGGTGACAGGTTTCTCAACTGCTTTTGCCTTTTCAAGGTTGGACAATCTTGCCAGAATCTGTTCCAGCTTCGCTTCTATTCCTGTTGGTTCTTGTTCCTCTTCACGACTTGTTCCAGGAATATTTCTTGTCCTCTCATACACTTTCACCATGATTTAAAAGTTTACTTTAACCTGAACGTTTCATACAAGTTAGGCTAATTATACTTTTAACTATCCTTCGGAAAACATATAAGCATTCATTCACAAGATTTTTATTCAAGTTTTGGTTTACCAATTTTGCTCATTGACTATAATACTTTGCACATTCGCTCAACTGAATGTTCAAGTATAATCATAGTTTGTTTGCTAAACTGAAATACCTTTTCAGGATTCTAAGCAACTACTTGTTCATAAATCAAAATCCTGTAAATCAAGTTTTCCAAAACGTTGATTACTTTCATGAGTTTATCCACTTAGAACATTATGTTAGTTCTACTAACATGATCAGATTGATCTATCTTATGTTCTATCATTTTCCTCTAGAATCTAAAGAGAGTATGTATGTGCTACCAATGAAGATTTCCGATCTTCACTTTCTGGTCTCCCGAACATTACTTTGCCACATTCCGTGCAGCTTCTTACTCTATCTTTTCCTAGGTTATAGTGGTTTCTCATCCGACAATTTCCGTTGTCGCTTTCATGTTTTAACTCCGACATTAATTCCTTGTTTCATTCTCATAGACTCAAAGCTGTTCTATACCAAATCCAAAAGTTTTTGACTCTTTATAACTGTAGTTTACAACTATCGAAAGTTGTCACACTCCTTCTCATTCCTTGGAGTCACAAAACTATTTCGTTGGATAAAGGTATAACCTGGTTATTCATCCTAACCTTTCTGCCTAACCTAATTGCATATGTTTCTGCAATTCTAGGTGACATTTGTTGGTTTAGGAGTTTCTTTTGAGTTTAACTCTTAACTCGTTCTAGTTTACATAAGTTACTAAGGATCTCATTTTTCCTTTTCACCTCTTTAAGTTCTTTTCTCTTGTCTTTGCAGCACAAGAACTTTTCAACCGTTATCTTCTGATAAGGTTTACGCATTGTTGCGTAATGAGCTCATAGGTTTCAGTGCAGAACCTGGTAGCTCTGATACCACATGTAACAACCCAATTCTGCGTAAATTAAAAACTTTCCCATTTTCACTTTAAACATGTAAAAGTAACATATAACAAAGATATTACAATAAATTTCTTCCTTTCTTTATTGATAAACATGTACAAGTTACAATATGTTTCCTCATGAACTTCATTTTCATTGCAAATATAAATCAGAGTTAAAAAGGAATACAGTTACATACATAGCTCGTAAGATTTTGCACAAATAGAAGTAAGAAGGTCCAGGAATCCGTCCTTTCAAATCTTGGTACATCGGCCGCTCGCTGTGGAGGAGAAACATCACTCGGGCGCTTTTCCGCCAACCACGGACTTATAATGCGGTCCCCTGCACGATCATTTTGCAATGAACGGCCCTCCCTTCGAAGAAGAGATTGGTAGGGTATCCTTTAACGATTACCAACTGAGCATAGTGTTGTGTCCTACTCAACTAGAACCTTGCTATTTCACAATCTCGATCTAGTACTCGGATCACAATGAACTGCCAGTGTAGTCTCAACTATCTCACATCTAGGTGGATGTTGTACCTTTCACTACTTTGGCCAAAGTATTCTCATTCAGTACTTCGAATGAAGGTCATCTATCATAAACACTACTCAGGGCCGATTTGACTTAAGGCTTCCTTACTCTACGCATAGGTTTGTCCTTCAATGGGTGAATCCGTCATCCCAGACATCCTACAATCATACGAACCTACTAGAAATGAAAACAGTGTTCAAGAGTCTTGTATCAATTCCTCCTAACTAGGAACTCTTTATCCTAGGAGTACTAAACTTGTCTCAGTTATCCTAATAACTAAGCTAAAAGACTTCACTTGATTCTGCCATCATCTCGATCCTAGTAGCTAATAAGTATGTTTACGTATTCCCACATATAGAGATCATACACAACATGCAAAAACCATTTTAAAATGCAAACAAATCCTTCTCTTTTATCTTTTTCATTATTTCGTTCTAAAGCAAGAGAAACATTCTAATCCCTTAAGCTTTTTACTCCTATATTCCCTTTTTCACAATTCCCCTAATCATTGAATCCTTTTCACATTTTCTTCTTAAATGATTTGTTTTAATTATTCATCAAAACAGTTCTTCTCTATTAGAACTAATTGAAATCAGCCATCACAAAATCAAAATGGAAACAATACTTCAATAAAAATTATAAACTAGGAAGATTCATGCCTGATTCTAGAGCTTCTCCTTCCAAATTTGCTTTTCTAGATCCTCCTTCAAATAAGCTTCAAGGTTTCAGCTAAATATGGCTTCTTTTATGAAAGAATTTCACTCTATAGTGAACTCCTATAACTTCTTCTCACAGACGTGCTTCCACCACTCAATCCCTACTCAGCTATACAAATACCTCACTTTAAACTCAAATGACTTAATTCACTGTGACTGGTAAATGCTGGAAATAATTTACTGTGCTTATCAAACTCAGCAATATGGGAAAACTCAGGCAATACAATGGAATGGATATGAAATGAAAACACTAAACTCAGATTGCTCTCAAAAGGTGAAACTCGTTTTTAGCAAGAGGTAAGTTGAGAAGAGTGAAAGGGCGTCATTATATAGGGCCGAATTGAAACAGTTTTCCACTTAAGAAGGCATGTTCATTGACAGCAAAGTGCCCAGAAATGGTCAAAATGATAGATGGCGGATTCTTTAAACCCTTAGTCATCAGATTGAAGATGATTCGACCAGTTTATTGACAGCAAGAGGAGAATAATTCAAAACGCATATGGAGAAATTGACAGCAAGAAGTTTATTTCATTTCGAATTTGTTTCAGACTGTTAAAAACGTGACAACTCTCAACTGGCGCGTTTTTACAGTTAGGTTAAATGCCAAGTTTCATTTCTGACTTCTTCCTTGCTCAAATGGCGTACAGATTTCATTTTATTCACCAAGCAAGAGATGAATCGGCCATTTTCGGACGTCTGGCCCTAGTCGCGCGGTTACCTGCGTGTTTTTCATTTTCCCTTCTGCATTTTCGCGTTTTTCTTCTTTATTTCGTTTTGGTAAAACTTTAATATTTTAATAGAGTTTTCAAAGTAAAAATGGCGCATATATGCAGGCTCATATTTGAAGATTAACACTTCAACGAACACATTAGAAAAATCCGCGTTTTCTTATCAATTCGTGATTTTTATGAAATCCGCGATTTTTAATTTCTTCCCAGATTTGTATTCGTGCTTTACAATGTTTTAACTTTTATTTCATTTGATTTTGACAAATCTTTTATTTAAATATATTTGTTTATTATATTAAAATACTTACATAATATAGTTTATGCATAATTATTTAAATTATCAATTTAAATAATATTATATACATTTTAAACTATATTATATTAATATTTTAATATAATACTAAATATATTGAAATACTTATCTTTATACTAATACATATATATTCATTTATATTATACGTTAAACATGTAAATTAATATATATGTATTCGTATAATTTCAGAGGCAAGATATCATTACAATATATAATTCATTTATCTCGTTAGCCGTGGGTATGTATACTTGTATATATATCTGTATATATACTATATGTATAAGTATCCATAAATACATTTATATCGACACATACGTATGGCATATCCATCTGCTTAATACGTTTGTATCGACATGAATGTACTTATGGGTACTTGTACATATCGTATTCGTATGTACAAATACACATATCCACCTCTAACCAGAACTTATCATTTATAAGGTTATACTGGCAAGCATCACTTGTTTACATATTCAGAAGAAGACACGACTCCTAATGATACTAGTCAAACCTACGGATGACTTACCTTTAACCAGAACAATGACTTAGCTTACACAGTTCTAAGGTTTGTGTGTGTATGTTCAGTTTGGTAATCGTTACTGTTTACCCGACCAAGTTCCTCCCCGAATGATGTCTCTCCTCTGTCCGGAGGTACAGTCTTCATACCTGCACATCACGACATGACACCAGCAGTCATATGCTCATAACAAGGTAAAAACATCTCACAAGTTAGAATACTATCATTATTCCATAACTGTATGCAACATTTAATCAAAACTAAATCATTTAGAAGTAACAATCAAATGATACCATCATTTAAACAGGACTCCTTCATTTAATAAAGAGATCAACCATGTTTTATTCATCATCAAGATTCAAACATTACATTCAATGGCCCTATACAATAGTAGCTATAATATCGGGATGTAACATTTGTCTACAGGCATTCTATGTCCATTTCTACTTAGCATGATAAAGGGAAAGGTGGGACTGCTATTTTAATAAGTTTCAAATGGGTTTCTATGTGCTCAACAATGGATCCTCTTCGTGCAATAGGTTGGTTTGGGTCATCATTGAAAAGAATGAATTCAAATTTAGAATTTTCTCTATTTATGCTCCAAATGATTCAAGAGATAGATGTGGGTTCTAGAACTGGATGGCTGTTTTGCTGCACAAGATTCCTTGGATATTTGGTGGAGATTTTAACATGGTGGAATATAAGGAATAAAAAAAGGGTGGTAGAGATGCTCTTTGGAAAGGAACTGAATTGTTTTTTTGGTCTAGAATGAAGAGATTTCATAATATCCTTGACCCCCTTGAGAAAAAGAAAAATAGTAACAGAAACATCTGGTATACTTGGTGTAACAACCAAATCCCTAGAAAAAGCCTGTATTATAGATTAGACAGATTTTATACTCATAAAGATGTCTTCAGTTTTATTTCTAACAATGAGAATAATTTGGTGCAAGTTTATCCATCCACTATGTCTGATCATTACCCTTTTGAAGCTTCTCTCCAAGTTTCAACAATCCTCATGAGGAACCCTATTTGCAAAATAATTTGTTCAAATTGAATGTTTTTCTGTTAAAAAATAGAAATTGTACGGATGGAATCCTTTTTGGTAGAAATATCATTAACTCTATGTATAGTAATTTCTTTTCAATTGAATAATGGGAGGAGTTGATCAGTGCTTGGAAAAACATTTTAAAGACTGTGGGAAAGAAAAAGGCTCTTGACAGAAAGAGATTTGAATGTGAACTGGAAGAAAAGATGTTAAACTTTGAAATCTTGATGCAAAATAATATTGATGATAACAATATTCATGAGGATCTGTTGAGAACCAAGCATCAATTCAGATGTTTACAAAACTATAAAAGCTAGGGGGCTAAAATTAGGGCTAAGCTTAATTGGCTTAAGGAAGGCAATAGAAGTTCCAAATATTTTTTCAATATTTTGAGATATAAGCAGTCTAAGGAAAAAAATGGTCACCTTGATGTGGGCGAGACTAAATCTAGTAACTTAAAGGAAATGAAAGCTACATTCCAACACTTCTACAAAGATCTCTTCTCCTCTAATCTGTAATGTCCTTGGCAAAATCTGACTTAATTTCCACCTTTTTATGCCTTGTACATTTCATCAAACAGTTGTCATGTAAGCTGATATAAACTTCTGATTGCTGTGTTTTGGTTTTTGGCACGTGACAATGATGTTTGAATGCCTGGAATTGATAACTAATAAGTCTAACAGCAATATAGATGATTTGCAAATATGCTTTTGTATTTTCAAATGCAAATAATTGACTTAACTTTATGAAAATAACCACCTACAGCCAATTGACATTTTCATAAACAATTGGCATGCAAACTCTAAATTCTTTATTTGCAAAATATGATTCCCAAATCTGATTACAAAGATTATCATGCAAATCTCTAAGTGCTCAGTTGATATTCACTAGAATGCAATGATTGCCAAGACTCTTGGCATTACATAGTATATCAAATATATGACAATGCTGTTATGGATATGCGCCTACAGCAGCAACCTATACAATGCATAGGAATTCACTAAATGATGCTAAACATGACTGTAATTACATTGCCATGGTGCTAGTGAATGATCTCTATATGAATTTATTCCTATAGATGCAATGCACTCAATGAAATGAAGAACCTGGAACGAAGTTGCTGCCACCATGAAGTAGTTCGATTCTTATTGGAAGAGATGATTTTGACCTCCAAACTGCAGCGCCCACCTTCCTCTAGTCAAGACAACCCTCCATGAATATTCTGAGAATTTTTAACAGCCTCCCTCACAAAATCGCACCTCTCATAGGGCGCCCAGCTTGAGGGGAAAATAACGACTTTCTCTGTCAGCAATTAACCTTAATCAATGACCACAAACTCGTCCCTTCTTGCTGCAAGTTCGTCCCTTATTGAAGACTGAAAACCTTCCACAAAATTTTACCAATAATCTTCTTGAATCGATTCCCTCCAATGGATAATAATTTGGCCAACAGCCACAAAATTATGATGCAACTGAGAAGACTGATTTATCCTCTCCAAGCTAGCTAGGCTTGATATTTCACAAGCGAAACTAGAATCCACTAGGCTTGACATTTTACAAGCGAACCAGATTTGCCAAGCTTTCAGCTCACCAAAGTAGAAATGAAGCAATCAACTCAACATGCCAAATGCTTAGCCCAAAGCTCCTTTTATACCTTTTTAGCTACATCTCCAAGACGCTTCTAGAAATAAAGTATTATTTTATTCAAGTGACTTTACAATATAAAATTTATCTTAGTCACTTTATTAAATTAATTAAATATAAGGTCACCTTTTAATATTTAATTGTTTGATAACCTTATAAATAACTAATTTAATATTCCCCTTGATTTAATTAAAATAATCAATTAGTCATCCTTATGAAATATCATTAATTTGGACAACTTAATTAATTAATTTAATTAAATTAAGCTACCTCCAAATTGGGGACATTACATAATCTTAGTGTTCAAAGTCTAGAAGCTAGAGACTTTTATTAGAAAATTATCCCGAGAAAAGTCAAAATGAAAATGCTAAGGAGTTATATAGGGGTTTGTCTAAAGAAGAGATCATCAAAACTATTAATTCCTTTAATAATGGAAAATCATCTAGAATTAATGGTATCCTAGCCAAGTTCTATAAAGTTGATAAGGAGTGGGTTGCTAATGACCTTCTCAATGTTTATTCCAAAGCCTCCTTAGGGGCTAGTATTAATAGGGGAGTTATTAAACTCTTGCCTAAGATGGGGATAAAACCTTGGTGAAAAATTGGAAACCCATTACACTACTTAATGTCTTATTAAATTTTGGCTAAGCTCCTAGCACATAGATTGACCAATATCTTGCCAAATATTGTTTATATCAATCAAATAGGGTTCATCAAATGAATATATGTTTTGGAAAACTTGATAACCAGTTGGGAGGGACTGGATTGTGTCATGTCCCCTTCTAGTTGACATCTCTCAGAGCACATGATTAGCCTATTATGCGACCCTCGTAGGCTGATAGGATGGATAGAGGGTCTTGATGGAGCGTGGCTCAGCTTCAGTTGTCAGTATTTGATCAGTTGGCTTTCGTTCGGGCTCATTCGGACACTTCTAGCTTGAGTTGCTATTTTTAGCAGTATTTGGCACTCAGCGAGGGACCCCTGCTATTTTTAGCAGTATGGATTGATCACGTGCAAAATCACTTCCTTATTCGTCAGCTTCAGACGGCTCGTGCATCGGGTAAATATTGAGAGAGATATTAATATTTAATTGATTTAATTAAATATTAATTATTGGAGCTTATAATATAAAGTTATAATATTTCAAATATTATAACTTAAGTGATTTTGGCTGAAGGGGTCGCCCAACATGGGAAGGGGCCATTTGAGATTATATTTATAATTAAAAATTTGATCAGGAACTATTGAAATAATTAAAAGAGAGAAGTCGAATTATTTAATGATCCCTATTTTTAAGGAATTCGCACTTTTCAAGAAATATAAGGTTTTGCATTGAAAGTCGAGCTCATTATGTTATTGAGTTATTGAAAATTGATCAAGTTTCGTCCAGAGCACGGAAGCCAAGAGTTTCAGTCTCAGAGCATTGGGGAACGAGCCATCTCCAGTGAAAGCAATTCAAAGGTTGTGAAATATCTTCCGATTTATTGCCAGGCAGAGGGATTTCTTCATTCAGAAGAAGTTACAGAGCATCACAGGTGAAATCACATCAGGGTTTTGATCAAGAAATCATCAGGAAAGGGGTTTCTCACATTGGCGCACCTTTTGGTCAAGATCTAGCATTCAAGTCAAAGGCCGTACCTTTATTTCATGCTGTTGTTTTAGAGGCCGTACTTTTCTGTACCTGGCCGTACCTTCTCACAGGCCGTACTTTCTTTCTTGAGAAAGGCGCTATCTTATTTGGTCTCCAGTCTTCATCAGCAGTGGCGCCCTTGCATCTGGTATCAATTCAGATCATTGGACGGAGGGAGAAGGAGACATTTATTGCAGCCGTACCAGTTCTATATCAGTTTCAGCTTGCTGCAAATCAGGTTCATTTGGTTAATATTTTATCTTATCTAGCCTGTAGATCTGAGATTTCTTATTGTAAAGGCAGTGGAATAATAATACAAACAATAGTATTGATTTCTGAGTATATTTATGCTAGATCTGGAAGCGTTGTATTAGTTTAAGATTTTTATATCAATTTCTTTCAAAAATCGCATTATCTCTTTATTGCACAAAAACCCAAAAACAGTCAAAAACGCAAAACAAACAAAAAACAGTCAGATTCAGAGTTTAGGGGAAACAAGGGTTTCTACAGATTGGGAAAAATTCTCTCATCAAAATGCTAGCATGATTCTTCTTGATTTCAAGAAACCTTATGATAGGGTGGAATGGGATTTTGACATTAGTGTTCCACGGGGACGCGTCCCCCCCCAAATTTCAGCCGTCCCCCCGTCTCGGACGTTTCGGAGACTTGGGGACGGCTGAGAAACGTCCCCCCGCCGTCCCCCCACCGCCGCCGGGACTTGGGAAACTCCGAGGAAACGGCGGGGACTCCTGGACGTCCCCGAGATGTCTCGGGGACTTCTAGCCGTCCCTCAAGCGTCTCGGAGACACCCAGGCGTCCCCTGCGGTGGGATGTCCAAAAAAGCAATTTTTAAAAAAATTTCTTTCAATTTTCTTGGAATGTAAGCCTTGGGCCGAACCCTAAAGGCTTGTGGGACCCTTCTAAAATTCATAAGCTAAACAAAACACTCTCATTCTTCATTTTTTTGCTCGCATATGCCATTTGATGTTTTGCAACAGCTAGGTGAAGAAGAGGAAAACCAGTGAGAAGAGTGAGTGAAAGAGTAAGTTTGGGGATGATTAGAGGCCTCCCTTCACTACAGTTTTGCATTTTGTACTTATTTTGATATCAATGTATCATTCTACTCATTGTAATCATCTTTATGATATGATATTATGATGTGACATGTCATATTTTCGATATTCATATAATAGAAATCTCAAATTCGACAATTTCATTTGCAAATTTTAATATTTTATATACTTTTAGTCATTTAGTAATAGTATTCAATTGTTTAAAATGTTAGTATTTGCAATTTTACTAATTTTCCAAAGTTTAATTTGAAATGTTATTCTTAAACATCTTTTTATAACTAGTTATTCAAGTACCATATGTATATCAGCACCGCCCCCCCACCGCCCCCCTGCTACTGTCCCCCCGCCGTCCCCCCGCCGTCCCCAAACTTAGATCCCTTGTCCCCCCGTCCCCGAGACGCGTCCCCGCCAGGAAACTCCGTGGAACTATGGATTTTGTCATTGATGTTTTGCATGCTTTTGGGTGGCAGGGTGTCTTTTGTAAGTGGGACAGAGTATTATTCAATGATGCTTCTACTCAGATTGATGTTAATGACTCTTTGACTAACCCTTTCTTCCTGCAAAGATTTGTAAGGCAAGGTTGTCCTTTGGCCCCAACTCTATTTGTCAGTCATAGCTACTAATGCAATGCATTACATTCTGAAAACTAGGTCTCTTACTCCTTTGGTGTAAGGTCTTCTTGATAATAATGAGCTTATTAATGCTTAGTTTGCACTGTATAGTCCCGAGACTCGCCCGGAAGAGGCGAGTCGCGCTCTGCGCAGCCCTGGCTGCATCCTGGGAGCGCTGGCGCGGACGCAGCCGCGTCCAAGCCAGACGCGCCAGACGCGCAGCGTCCAGGTGAGTCCCAACCCCTGGACGCGGCCGGCGCAGCCAAGGCCAAAAAGGCCAAAAAAAACATAAACTTAAGTTTTTTTATATATATTTTTTTACTTATATTATCTCCTTAGCCCTAAAAACAACCTCATTTCATTCATTTGGAAAAATAGGAGAAGAGAGAGTTGTGAAGAAAAATAGGAGGAGAAGAGAGGGCAACCAGCAAGCTGTTGAAGACAAATCCAGGGTCATATATCATTTGGGAGCTTCATACCAGCAAGGAGGTGCATTGAGAGCTCATTACCAATGATTGGGAGGAGTTTGCATTGCATTCCAAGCCAAATCTAAAAGGTAAGTTTGATTTTAATTGATTTTTTTGTGTTTTTTTAACAAATAATTCATTGTAATTTGTAAAATCATTGTTTTTTTGAGTTTGCATTTTTTTTTACAAACCCTACTTGCAACTTAAATAATTTTAGAAACCCTACTTTTGCAGCCACATTCATTTGCAAATCACACCATATTATTATTTTCACAATGTCTCAAACCCCAATCAGAAAAGACCCTGCTTGGAAACATGCTGAAATCTTTCCCAGATGAAAAGAGGAGACGCAAAATGTAACTACTGCAAAATAATATATCATAGAGGCATAAATAGATTAAAATACCATCTTGCACGCATACCCGCCCATGATGCAGTGGGTTGCCCTAGAGCACCTCCTGAGGTTGTTCGTGAAGTGCAGGTGCAATTAGAAACTTTTGAAATGCAAAAAGAAATGAAAAGAAACAGAAGCAGGAGTTGGTGAGTGTTGGAGTTGGGCCGAGGGACTTGAGTGCTGTTGGAGATGCTTCTTCCATGCCTCCATACCGTCCTAGTGCTAGTGCTTGTGCTAGTGCTTCTGTTTCTGCATCAGCTATGCCTATGCGTACTCCTAGTGCTGGTGGCGCTGCTACTGCTAGTGGTAGTGGCAGTATTAGAATTGGCCCTAGAGTTTGTAAATCTAGGGTGGACTCATATTTTGTACCACACACTACTCCTGGTTCCCAACCGTCGCTTGAGAGCATGGGTTGGAACAAGGACGCACATGATGTAGCAAAAAAGACAATTGTAGACTTTTGGTACTACTGCACTATTTCCTTCCATGTAGCCAGGTAATTCTTTTTCGTTTAATTGTTTTAAAATTTATATTTAAATTTTAGAATCTAGATGTATCTCATTATCGAATTCAAATTTAAAGTTAAAAACTTAAAAAAAATTCATTTTACAATACTTATGTAACTTATTAATTTATTTATGACATGTTTTAGGTCACCTTTCTGGCAAAACATGGTTGATGCCATAACCATATGTGCGGCGAGGTTCAAAGCCCCTAGTGAAGATGAATTAAAGGGCCCACTTTTGACTCAAAAGGTGGCAGATGTGAAAGCACAATTAGAGGAGCAACACAAGTAGTGGAGGATGATTGGTTGCACCATCATGACTGATGGTTGGACTGATAGGAGAAATAGGACATTGCTTAATTTCCTAGTTTCCTCCGGAGGTAATTGTACTTCCCCCAATGCATTGAAATTTGAATTTGATTTAGTGATTAATAATTTAATATGGCTAATTTGTGTTTTTTAATTTATTGAATAATTGATTTTGCTTATTTTTTCAGGTGACACCGTCTTCATGAAGTCCATTGATGCTTCTACCTAACTCAAAAATGCCACATACCTGGGTGAGGCTATAGAGGAGGTGATAGCTGATGTGGGGGAAGAGAATGTAGTGCAAGTGGTGACAGATAATGCAGCAAATTATGTTGCTGCTGGTAGATTATTGATGGAGAGGCACCCTACTATATTTTGGACTCCATGTGCCGCCCATTGCATTGACCTCATGTTGGAGGATCTTGGGAAGCTCCCATGGATCAAAACATGTGTGGAAGCAGCAAAAAACGTTTGCAAATTTGTATACAACCACACATGGGTGCTTAACCTTATGAGGCAATACACGGGGTTGAGGGAGTTGTCTCGTCCTGGCATCACCAGGTTTGCAACAAATTTTATCACGATGCAATCCTTGATTCGGTCAAGGGCAGCTTTAAGGAGCATGTTTACTAGTGAGGAGTGGTCTTCCTCATCCTTTTCTACAAGCACTGCAGGGATTGCTGTGGCTGATTGCATTTTTGATGAGCAAGGGTTTTGGACACCAATGGACAAGATTGTGAAGGTAAAATTTAATTATTTATTATGTTTAATTTTTAATCATATCTTACTTTATTTGCTATTTTGGTTCCACACTTATTTGTGAAACATGTTTGCACTAGGTTATTGAGCCCTTGCTAGCGGTTCTCCTACGAGTTGGGATGGAAAATGGAGCTACATATACTCGAGGAGCATGGATAGGGCCAAAGAGGCCATTAGATCAGGTCTATGGTGGAGTTGAGGAAGTATTATTGTCCCATTTGGGATATCATTGATAGGAGATAGCAAAACCAACTTCATAGGCCCATCCATGCTCGCGACGCGTAATTTCTTAATCCTTCCAATTCGTCGTGATCTCCATGCGGATAGAGAAATTCTTAGTGGGCTCTACCGCGGCGATAGAAGCGGATGTACTGGCATTTACTACAGTGGTGCGAGGGAATGAATGCCTTCACTAAGGCACAAAGGGAGACTTCTTTGCATGTCAAATGTGCAAAGATAGTAGGACAACATTACTGCTAGGTAAAAATATATTTAAGGGCATAATTTTCATCTTTTTATATTATAATTTATTATTAAATGTTGAACTTGAACTTGGAACTTGAAATGAGATTGATTTTGTTTCTTTTCTCATCTCCGGATAGCCCCTGAGTGAATATGTTTGGTTACGATACACCCGATCTACGCAAAATATTGCCATTAAGTATATTGAGCCAGCCATCGCAGTTCATCTGGTGTGGCGCAGGTAGGTATATTTGAGCATACACTCCAAGAAAGGCATAATGGAATTGACAATGGAAGGATGAATGACTTGGTATATGATTCATTACAACCTTATTTCCAGTCTGGCGAAGCTTTGAAATACGGCTCTAAAACCCGTCCAGTTTAAGAGGAGGTTGATCCCATGTCCGAATGGATCGCGAGGCTACAGTCTGATCTTTAGTGGCGGGACCTTGATTGGGTGGACCGAGTGAGAGAAGGCGAGGTTGCTTAGCCATGGTGAGGAGGAGGCTAGAGCACGAGGAGACATAGTTGTTGTCGGTGAAAGTGGCATGGAGAGTAAGACACAAGCAGAGACTATGGCTATAGCTGCAACATCATCTAGGACCCTTAGACACCTTCGTAGGAAGGATGCTGGCTCCACTATGCCATAGGGCATAGAGTCATAGACTTATAGCTATTGTTTTTACTTTTGATATTTCATATTTGTATGGAACATTTGATGTCATGGATTTCATATTCCATGAGTTTTGTATACATTTGACTAATTTTATATATCTAAGTATGCTATTTCCTTCAGCATTACAACTACAGTTTGTGTACTTTATACTTATGTAATCGTTGTATACTTGTGCATGTGATCAAATTTGATTTTATTTGTGTTGTATTCAATAAAGGGTGCTTGAAACAAGTTTTAAATCTTAAAAATTTCTAAATTTCTAGGGTTTTTTCAACTTTTTTTCATTTTGCTGCGTCGGCGTTGCGTCCGAGTCCCGAGTCGCCGAGTCGCACACCGAGTCGCCCTCGCCGAGTCCGAGCCGCGTCTGAATCTCGTTACTATGGTTTGCAGATGATACTGCTTTGTTTGTTGAGATGACTAAAGATAATTTTGATAGTGTATTGAACAGGCTTGATATTTTCTGCAAGGCTTCTGGGGCAAAGATTTCTGAAAGTTAATCCGTGGTGTTAAGTTGGAAAGACTATCCACCAAACTGGTTTGAAAATTTGAATTGACAAGAAGGAAGTCCTAATAAAATTGTTAGATATTTGGTTATTCCTTTTTCCATTGAATCTTCCCTTAAAGACGTATGGAAATGGATATTTAATAAGATTGAAAAGAAAAATGTAAAATGGCAAACTCATCTGTTTTCTTTGGCTGGTAGGTTTCATGTATGTTAGAAAGTTATTTCTTCCTACGACATTTATTATTCTTCTACTTGGTTGTTTGGAAGTTCTCAATTTCATATGATTCAAAAAATGGTTTGAGACTTTCTTTGGTCTAATGAAAAAGGTAGTTTAAAAAGACATGTTGTGGGAGGCCGGGGCAGGGCGGATGAGGTTAAAAAATCTTAAGATTTAAGGCATTGCATTGGTAGTGAAATGGATTTTAAAAGCATTTAATGGCAGAGAACTATGGAACATTCTCATCACAAATAATATTTCTTTCTCTACGCCTATAAAAGGCAAAAGCTGGACTGCATTACAAGCTCATGATATTTTGTTTGGTAAATTTTCTGTTAAAGCTTGTTCTAATGCGTTTAGTAGCATACAGAAAGCCTAGGAAAGTGTTAGAAAGTTAATTAAAAATAATGAAGCATTTGTTAGAGCCAAAAATGTTTTCACTACTCAGATCTATTTGGTATAATCTGAGTTGGAACAACAAGCCTCTTTCCCTATATCAGGGTTGTTTCACTAAACAATGGGCCTCCAAAGGCATCATAGAGTTCAAAGATGTATGTTGCAATGGTCTGGTCAAAGACTGGAACAGTTTACAGTCAGAGTTTGACATTTCTGATATGTAGAACAAAACATATAATATCCTAAAGAAAGCTTTATACAGGATTAATTTTCCAGTTTCTGTCAATGTAAATACTGAGATTCTTGAGAATTTGAAGTGGGATAATGGTTCTGCCTTTGATAAAATTACTACTAATAAGATATATATCCTACTGACTGATATAAAGGAAATCATTTGCTTTCTTAACTCTAGTTGAAGTCTTAATTGATCTTGTATGAATGCAAATGAAATAAAAGAAACAGCATTAAAATCAAACCAATTCAACACTCTGAATTTCGCATGCAAACCTTTGGTTGAGTGTGAGTAAAGTTTTGCTCATTTGTGATGTGGCTGCTCAATTCACCAGCATAACATTAGCATTCTCTAGATATGAAATTGATAGAACTTGGATATAAAATGAATGCTTGATGATTGATTAATTTGATTTGATTTGATTAAGATATGATGTAAAATGGGTTTGATTTATAAATTTGCATGAGATTTGGTGAATGACTAACATTCAATCTAAGACTTGAGATCTGATCCTTAATTTGGGGCACTGATGAGGAGATGTGGCATACATGGGAGAGTTGCACATTATTTTAATTTTTATTAAAATAAATGTAATTTCTCAACTCAATGTGATTGGGGAGTTAACAGATCTGATTGATTAGTCAATTGTCTGCATGGAGGAGCTAACTGAGTGCATGAGAGAATTAAGAGGCATTGACTATTGCATGGATGAGTGAAGTGGATTTGATTGATGAGTGGGATTGAGAGCAAGTCTAAGTGAAGTAGATGTGGAATTAATTAATTGAATTATCAGTGCACATGATGTGGAAATTAATAATAATAGATAATGTGTGGATAAATGATTAATTAAATGGATAAATATGTGGATAATTGTAATGGCCAACCCCCAATCTGAGTTTTGACTTTAGATTTTTGCTCAATGATTTTTTTTTTCAGTTTGTTATATGTTCCATTTGATCAAACTCAGTTAACACTTCACACCAATACATGTATAACAATAGCATTCAAGGGTGAGGTAACTAACATCTCAGATGGTCTTTTGCAACATAACAATTCCTTTACAATGACTGAGTAAGATTGCAGCTAATCAGAAATAAGTTTCAGTCTTATTCCCATTTCAGACTATGCATTTTAAAGGAGCAAAAATATATGTATATCAGATTATAACAGTAGCTTGCTGAGTGTTGATAGTGAACCAAAAAGCAATGTTTGCACTCAGAATTTATATATATTGCTACAAAGAGAGATTTCAGTTTGTATTACTAACTGTAACAGCAGATAATGAACATAGAATGGAGTTCAGACCTGGACTTAGACGCGCCTGTAAGTGACTTACAGCAGCTTGTAAATAGCACATGCACCTTAATGACATACACACCCAGCCCCTTGGTCTTCAAAGGCCTCCACCTAATCAGCATACACTTTCAGATCCGCACATACAGGTCTGGAAACAATAGCAGCAAGATATACTATGATTTTCTGAGCAATAACAGTCACCACATCTAGGTTGCAATATATCAGTCATCCCTCTAAATTAAAGGTAAACACTTCCCAACCTCCACGTCAACCCTTAAGACAAGCCCCGAACCAGCAACAAGCCCAAGCACTGTAACACGACACTGTAGCATGGTACTGTAGCGCAACTGTAGCGACGTCACTGTATCAACGTCACTGTAGCAGCAGTAGTGTAGCATGCTAAATAAATCATAAATCAACCAAAAATCTTCATAAATTTACTCCATTCATACCCCAAGAAAGATATCGATTAACCAACAATTCCTCTTCAAAAAAAAATCGGAAGTCTTCATCTCTAAACTCACTAACCTGCAACCTGAAGGCACATTTGAAGCTTCTGAATGAAGCTCCCCCCAAATCCTCACTTGTGGTCTTTCACACACAAAGAGAGGCGATCTTGAAGAGGTTTTCGTCTCCACAAGTCGAAATCCAGCTCTAAGCCAAGCTCCAAAACCCCAACATTCAAAATATCAAACATCCATGCTGAAAATGAGCCTCCAAAAGAACTTTTAATTTGTTTTCTCCAGCAACCCTAGTTTGCACTCCAAAACTTCATAAAATTGATTTAAATTAATTTTAAATTTTTACCTCCATAGTTTGGGCGCCCAAATGAAATATTATAATATTTTGCTTTAAAAACAACTTCAAGTTATTAAACTAGGCGCCCATGGTCTAATTTTTAATTGAGTCCCCTTATGTCCCCCTTTTAATTAAACATTAAAATATAAAGTCACTTTATGAAGCACATATGTCGAGGCATAATGCAAATATTAAAATAATTCCCTCAAGTGACCTTATCAACTAAATAAGCTACACAGACCAATCTGACCAAGCCCAATGTTCCACACCTGACTTACTATTTTTAGTAAGTACTAAAAATAGTAAGTTGTCATCCAAAGCTCAACTGGAGAGAAACTGATGTAGCACCATGGCTCACTGCAGATAGCAGGCATCCCGCTGCCCCCTGCTAAGAATGGAAAAACCTGGCTAACCCTAATCCGACTTACTATTTTTAGAAAGTCCTAAAAATAGAAAAATGTTCCAAGAAACCTAAGTCGGAGAGATGCTATGACACTCAAGATGGCTCTCCATTGACTGGAGATTGTACTAGAGCCCTGCTAAAAATAGCACTTACTAAAAATAGTAAGTGTCTCCAAAACAAACCCAACTGACGAAAGGTGTCGTGAAAAAGGGGACATTATAGTTTGTCCTTCCCAAAGATTGATTGTCCTCAAGCAATGCCAGTGAGCCTTGCCATCCACCATCAAAAACATGTTGAATCCTGAATTGATCCTCGGGTCCCAAATAAGTCGTGGTGGTTTGTAGCTCCAATTGCTCAACTCCCTGTCCTGAAGGACCTCAACACACGAAGCCCTCTGAAAGTCACCTGCAAGCAGAAAGACGAAACACCACCAAATCTCGATCCACTCCTCAACAATGAGTCTCTCTAAAGCACCAAACGGAAGAACCGCCAGAAAAAACTCGAGAAAATCCACACTGGCTCTCACATCCCAATCAACATCTACCCTAAAATCCAATGTGAATCCCGAATATGTATTGACAACTTGTTGCCCAAACTCGAAATCAACCAACTCACCAAGAAGAATCTGCATAAACAACTCAAGCAAGCATAGGAAGCGATAGTTAACCCATGAATTCAATGGATAAATAGGAGAAGTGACCCTTGAATGAACTGGAGAATCATTCCCTATCACCAAAACATCATTGTCTCCCAAACTCAACCCGGTACAACTCAATTGCTGGTCACAAATCCGAGTCGTGTGAAGGCTGGTCATAACATTAGCTCTGGGGCCAAAGCTGAAAGAAGACCCATAAGAGCATTCATGAGTTAACACTTCACTACTGGAAGCTACACCTGGACCCCATACCCCACTGCTTTCGTCGAAGGTAGTGCTGCAACTAGAGGAATTTTCATCTTCCAACTCGAAGAGTGGGTTGTCATAGACCCTATCAGCTCCTATATCAAATAAGGGGTTATTGAAAAACAATTGTTGACCCCCCTCATGAGCTGATTAGAGATCCAAATCAGCAAGGCTGCTAATTTCATTCTCATAATCAGCTGTAAGCAAGGTTAAATCTGTTTTGTTTTCACTAACTAGATCAATGCCAGAATCATCATCAATGCCCTCAACCGTGCTTGATTGCTGATTAGCAATCGGAGCAGCTCCAAAATCAAAAGAGAATTCATCCCAAGTATCAGGAAGTGATGTGTTTTGTTCTTTGAGTTCCTCCCGTGTTGTAATCTCTTCAAATGACTCATTTATCAACACATCAACATTCATGTCCACGCATATGTCTCCAATAATCAGCTGTCCCTGAAAAATCAGACTCAAATCCTCTTTGTCAACACCATGGCAATCACCTTGAGTTGCTGTTTTGAAGTTCTCCACTTGATTGCTTCCCACCAAACAATCTCCCTGAAGTGGATTATCATTTGCAAAGCTCCCGAACACGTAACTGGTGTTTACAGAAGCTCTAGACAGCTCCAAAGAGGCATTAAAGGTTGTTGCCTCGTCCTTCCCTTTCCCTTTGCTTGACTCTCCATAAGGTCCACCGTGTGACACTCCTCTCAAAACCACATTCTTACCATCAGATTTGAATTTTAATTCCAATGTCTGAAAATTCAAGGTGAACTCTCCCAAGGAGCGCAACCACTGAATGCCCAAAACCATGTCTGTATGTCCAATGTTCACCACATAGAAGTCCTCCTTAATTTCATGGCCTCCCAATAGGACACTCAACTATGGGACCATCCTGGTGCACTGGATAGTGAATCCATCAGCTACCATAACCTTGAAGCCACTATAGACCTCTCTGTGCTACCAAACTGTCATCAATGGAGTTATGAGTCGTTACCGTATCAATCAGAGTTGACATACGTTGTCCAAGTATCTGTCCTCTAATACGCAATGACTAGTTTTCATGAAAGCTATGGAGTTGTGCAAGTATCCCATCAGGACTCACCACCTTAACACCCCCTACTGCTGTCTTGTCACCTATATTTTCTCCCAAATCAGCTTGCTGGTCTGATTTTTCTGACTCACTATCACTATCAGATTGGTACTCAATCAGCAGTGCCTTATGGCCTTGTCCATAAGGCTCTCTGCATGTGAAACATAACCCCTTCCTCCTAAGTTCATTCAGGGTCTCAGAATCCAACTTGCCAAAATTTTTCTTAGGCTGCCCCTGTTCCTTGTTGTCAATCTTCTTGTCCTTCTCCCTCTTGGGCTGCGAGTCCTTTGTCTAAAATTTAGTCTTAATGGCTGATGTCTCCATGTCTCTAACCTTCTTAATTGCTTCTTGAAGGCTTTGAGCGTTGAAAGCTTTAATCCACCCCCTGAGAGGATCCGAAAGTCCATCAATGAACAACACAATGAGTCTCCTCTCAAAAATGTCAGTCACCAAGATAGAGAGCTTTTGGAAATCAGCAACATAAGCATCAACTGAACCCAACTGTTTGAGTTGTGCTAGTTCCTTGAAATGCAGCTCTGGATCTGTTTTATCAAATCTTTCAATGAGTCTCTCTGTGAACACTCTGTAAGAGGTAATTTGTGCATGCCCCAACATAATCATACCGTTGTACCACCATTCCTGAGCAACTCCATCTAAGTAAATTGAAGCATACTGTATGGCCTCAATCTCAGCCATAGGATTCAACGTGAAGTATGTGTCTAACTTTTGCACCCATACTCTTGCTGCCATCTTTCTGGAACCATCAAAGTACGGAAGTGTAATCTTTCCCACCTTCTTCAACTCATTCTGCGGCTCCAACAGAGGGAGCTTTGGATGAACAGGAGCTTCAATCCTAGGCGGGAAAACAAGCATTAGGGGCCTAGCCAAAACTGCTTGGTTGCCCACAACTTGTTGATCCACACAGTTTCCTTGTCCCAATCTGTCCAACCCCTGAACTATGTCAGTTATCCTGTCATTTGCCTCCTGTTGTTGTTGTGCAGCTCTCAACTATCCCCTTACTAAAGTGTCTAGTAGGATAGCCATCCTACCTAGTTGTGCTTCATTTCTGTCATTTCTCTCAATTCTCCCATTTCTTTCACCTTCTCCACCCCTGTCTCCCATGTTCCCTGTATTTGGTGACCCAATAGAAGAGGTTTCAGTTTGTTGCTCTTCACTAGAGGTAGGCCAATGTTCCCAAAAACTTTCCTCTTTCCTCCTATTTCTCTCAAAATATCTCCTTTCCCTGTCACTTTGGCTCATAGGAAGCTAAATCCCACAGGTTGGCAAGTTCTTATCAGCTCTGATACCACTGTATGGTCAACCCCCAATCTGAGTTTTGACTTTAGATTTTTGTTCAATGATTTTTTTTTTCAGTTTGTTATATGTTCCATTTCATCAAACTCAGTTCACACTTGACACCAATACATGTATAACAATAGCATTCAAGGGTGAGGTAACTAACATCTCAGATGGTCTTTTGCAACATAACAATTCCTTTACAATGACTGAGTAAGATTGCAGCTAATCAGAAATAAGTTTCAGTCTTATACCCATTTCAGACTGCATTTTAAAGGAGCAAAAATATATGTATATCAGATTATAACAGTAGCTTGCTAAGTGTTGATAGTGAACCAAAAAGCAATGTTTGCACTCAGAATTTATATATATTGTTACAAAGAGAGATTTCAGTTTGTATTACTACCTGTAACAGGAGATAATGAACATAGAATGGAGTTCAGACCTGGCCTTAGACGCGCCTGTAAGTGACTTACAGCAGCTTGTAAATAGCACATGCACCTTAATGACATACACACCCAGCCCCTTGGTCTTCAAAGGCCTCCACATAATCAGCATACACTTTCAGATCCGCACATACAGGTCTGGAAACAATAGCAGCAAGATATACTATGATTTTCTGAGCAATAACAGTCACCACGTCTAGGCTGCAATATATCAGTCGTCCCTCTAAATTAAAGGTAAACTCTTCCCAACCTCCACATCAACCCTTAAGACAAGTCCCGAACCAGCAACAAGCCCAAGCACTGTAGCGCGGTACTGTAGCGCTTCACTGTAGCAATGTCACTGTAGCAGCAGTAGTGTAGCATGCTAAATAAATCATAAATCAATCAAAAATCTTCATAAATTTACTCCATTCATACACCAAGAAAGATATCAATTAACCAACAATTCCTCTTCAAAATATATCGAAAGTCTTCATCTCTAAACTCACTAACCTGCAACCTGAAGGCACATTTGAAGCTTCTGAATGAAGCTCCCCCCAAATCCTCACTTGATGTGGTCTTTCACATACAAAGAGAGGCGATCTTGAAGAGGTTTTCGTCTCCACAAGTCGAAATCCAGCTCTGAGCCAAGCTCTAGAACCCTAGCATTCAAAATATCAAACATCCATGCTGAAAATGAGCCTCCAAAAGAACTTTTAATTTGTTTTCTCCAGCAACCCTAGTTTGCACTCCAAAACTCCATAAAATTGATTTAAATTAATTTTAAATCTTTTACCTCCATAGTTTGGGCGCTCGAATGAAATAATATAATATTTGGCTTTAAAAACAACTTCAAGTTATTAAACTAGGCATCCATGGTCTAATTTTTAATTGAGTCCCCTTATGTCCCCCTTTTAATTAAACATTAAAATATAAAGTCACTTTATGAAGCACATATTTCGAGGCATACTGCAAATATTAAAATAATTCCCTCAAGTGACCTTATCAACTGAATAAGCTACACAGACCAATTTGACCAAGCCCAATGTTCCACACCTGACTTACTATTTTTATTTAGTAAGTACTAAAAATAGTAAGTTGTCGTCCAAAGCTCAACTGGAGAGAAATTGATGTAGCACCACGGCTCACTGCCCCCTGCTAAGAATGGAAAGACCTGGCTAACCCTAATCCGACTTACTATTTTTAGAAAGTCCTAAAAATAGAAAAATACTCCCAGAAACCTAAGTCAGAGAGATATTGTGACACTCGAGATGGCTCTCCATTGACTGGAGACAGTACTAGAGCCCTGCTAAAAATAGCACTTACTAAAAATAGTAAGTGTCTCCAAAACAAACCCAACTGACGAAAGGTGTCATGAAAAAAGGGGACATTACAATAATTAATTTATTTAATGGACAAATAATATTAATCAAATTTAATTAAATAATTTTAGGAATTGTTTAATTAAATTATTAAGCATTAGGAGCCGTAGGTGACAAGGTGATGACAGAGTGTACTAGGTGATGACATGATGAGTTAGATGATGATTGGATTAAACCGAGACCCAGGTTATTAGGTGATAACTTGATTAAATGGATGATAAAGTGATGCAAGTGAAGTTGACATTTTTTAGGTGTCTACAGGTCTGTTGATTAATGGTCCTGCATGTTGAACAATATCTGGTTGTATTTTGTTAAGCCAAAATAAGTGTGTTTTAGATGGTTTGTAATCTTAAAGAAACTTTCTGCCAATTTTGAGTTGGTTTCTCTTGGTATATCTATTAAGATTTTCCCTTTTTGTAATTAGTTAGAGACTATTGAACACTTTTTTTTATTGTAATATTTCTTTTAAGCTTTGGTCTTCTTTTCTTGGCAGCAGTATTGGTTGGAAAAATAAAGATGGTTTTAATTGGTATGAAATTTTGTTTGGTCACGTCTAGAATTTTCCAAAAAAGATTAGTAAAATTTGGTTAGTCTTAATCAATGAGGTTTTGCGGTATATCTGCATAGTGAGGAATGATGAGGTATTCCAGGGTAAAAGAAAGTGTCTTACTGATGCACATAGTGAGCTTACTCTTCTGACTATTCTGTCATAGGTTTCCATGGTGCTGGAGATTCCTAGAGATAGGTTCATAATTTTGCTTGAGGAAGGACTTATGCTAATCTATAGGAAAGAGGTGGAAAAGGCATATTTTTGGCCTCATGATAGAAACAACCTAAATGAGAAGGAATTGGAGATCCAAAGAGAGTACATTAAAAAGAACAACATTAACATTCCAGACAGAATTGAAAAGCTCAATTACATCAATAATATTAAGTATGATCCAATTGTCAAAGATCCTAATCCTAAAGACTAGGCTGATCCTCCTATTGGGACCTTTTAGATTTAATGATCATGAATACAACAACAACCAAAAGTGTTGCTGGGATTAATCTTTTGCTTGCTGATTAGCTAATATTTCATGTACTATTCATTTGTACACTCCATAGGCAGTATACTATTCTGTACACTCCACAACAAAAGCGGTCATGGAAAGAAGGAAAAAGACAGTTATGAAGATAGTGAGGTGCATGGTGCACAACTGCAATGTAATAAATTGGTACTGGGCAGAAGCTATGAGTACAACAATCTACATCCTTAATATTTAATATAAGTCCTTGTCAATCCTTGTAGAATGTCACTCCCAAGGAATTGTGGTCATAGACAACTTTCTATAAGTGATTTCCAAGTTTTCAGTTGCATTGCTTTTGCACATATTCCTAAAGAAATGAGAAATCATGAAGATGCAAAAGACAATATGTATATGTTTGTTGGTTACAATGAACACATTAAAGCATGCATACTACTAGATGCCTCTATGAACAAGCTTGAGGTTAATAAAGTTGAAGATGAGAAAATACCATTCTTTTCAATTAGTGACAATTCT
Organism: Sequoia sempervirens; assembly: GCA_007258455.2. Taxonomy (NCBI): domain Eukaryota; kingdom Viridiplantae; phylum Streptophyta; class Pinopsida; order Cupressales; family Cupressaceae; genus Sequoia; species Sequoia sempervirens. The sequence goes on from VDFB02008270.1 coordinate 27,650, forward strand.
ATAAATAGTGGTGTATGGGTAATTGTTCTTGATTTCAAAACAGGTTTTGATGTTGAAAGAAAACAAGAGATATCAAGGGGTTAAGTTCCATGGGGATCTAATGGAGAAAGGAGCGTGCATTCTTAATCTTCACAACAAGATTAAGGCTCTGGTGGAGACGAGACTGATTCTCAGTCTTCACAACAAGCTTAGGAATGTTGACAAAAGAGATTGAAGTGGTATTAAACCACAATGAAGGATGTTTGGGAAGATGAATTACCAAAGGAAATGGAAGGCCAATCTATATACCAAGGAAAATTCTTGTGCAAAGTCGTGAGCAAGTAAGCTTTGCTCTAACTTTTGTTGTTTTGCAAATATTTGAGCCTAACACATTTGAAGAGGCCAAAGGAAAGATTAAATGGGAAGCTTCCATGAAAATGGAATATAATGCCTCGATGAAAAACAAGACATGAGGCTTGTCAACATTGTCCCCGAGGAAGAAGTCCATTTGGTTGTAAATCAATTTAAAAAAATCAAATGGTTATTTGGACAAATACAAAGCTCATCTTGTCACCAAAGGATATGCAAAAGAGGAAGGGGTAGACTATGAGGAAACCTTTGCCCCTACTATAAAGATGGTAACTTTTTGGTTGGCTATCTCCATTGTTGCTCAGTTTGGATGAAAGAAATATCAAATGGGTGTTAAAAATGCATTCTTGAATGGAGACTTGGAGGAAGACTAAATGGTTTAGCAGCAAAGATTCCATGTTCTTGAAAAAGAGCATTCGGTTGATCAAGTTGATAAAGTTGATTAAGGGCTAGATCTATCATCCTTGAAGCAGTGTTGTTTTAATTCAGCATATAAAATCTGATATTTGTTATGTTTTTCAAAAAACAGATCTAAGCCTACTTCAATATTTTTCATGTTTTTTGTCCCACAAGCGGGCCCCTTTGTGGACATGTGGCTGCCCGATTGTGGGTGGGTCCTAGCCTTGGGTACACACCCAACGAGAATCCACACCACCACAACATTTAGGCTAGGACATCATAGCCCACCACACTCCACAGGGCTCAACCTCGAGACCTAGACTCTAATACCAAGCAAGGCAACCACTATGTGAAAAGCTCAGACTAATGGTAAATGGCACCCATTGGCGTTAAGAGTGGAGTTTTTGTCCCACTAGAGTGCCTAAAGATGGGCCCCCTCGCGAACAGGTGATTGCCCAATTGTGGGTGGGTCCCCACCCTAGGTACATGCCCAATGGGAATCTGCACCACTTAGCATTTGGGCCAGGGCATCACATGAAACCATCTACCACCATCACACAATCCCTCAAAGTCTTCTACCTCAAGTCCTCTCTTTGCCACTAGACCTTCATCAATGAAGTTGTGTGTTGCCCCACTATCTATCAAAACTATCATTCTTTGACCCTGCAATACTCCTCTAACTCAAAATGCATTGTACTTGGGTGTACCTATTTGAGTGGCAAAAGTCCATCCTGAAACTCCTCTAACATGATGAACCAACTTCCTCTTTTTCCTTTTTATTATCAGAGATGACCTCAATATAATGCACCTTGCCTCTTTCAAGGCACCTATGACCCGCTTCCCATAGTTCCTTACATGAAAAACACACCTTCTTTTTGTTTTGTCATCCATGGTTCTTCTCTTAGACCACTCCTTGTGCATAGATTTCTTATCTTTCTTTAGAAGAAATGACTTAGGCTAGAATTTATTTTTAGGAGTGGAAAATTCCATGTTTCTTACCGTTTTAATAGCATCCTATAAAGGTGGATCAAA
>VDFB02008272.1:0-15798 GCA_007258455.2 Sequoia sempervirens
ACACTAGGTGACACTTTATCTTAGTGCTTCTACAAAAGATAAAATTACATGCAAAATGTGTCTATAATGCCCAAATGGGACAAAAATACTAGAAATACATTAATAGACAACCAAAAGTAAGGTCATCCCATGCAAAATGTTTCCAAGGCTTAGATGTCCAAGTGAATTCACCAAAATGTGAAAACACAAAAGAATTGAATAAAATTTGCTTGGAAAAATTTGGAAAAAGTGCATGGATGGATCTGAAGAGCTTTGAAAGATCGTCCCAACACCACTAGAATCATGAAAAAAGAGAAATAGGTCAAAAGTTATGAGCTCAAGACTAAAAACAACACCTTTGACTTCAACGGGTTGTAGAATACACCACAAAAAAAAAATGGTGATGAGACCCACAGCACTAGAAAGTTGATAGAACCAACTTTCTGATGATATCTCGTTCGCCCAATTTCGATATCGTATGCCCAAAAGAAAAAAAACACCTTGTTTAAGGCATAAAGAGGGTTCAAAGGGGCCACACCACCTGTTTGTACCATTGATGTCAGTGGAATATTCCCCTGCATCAGACAAAAATCCAGCCCCTGTGAAAAGGGTGTCAACAAAATATTTTGACATAAATAGAATATTTGGGAAAAAAACTGCACCCATCGAAAAACAACAAAAAAAGGTATCTTTGTTCGTTGTTTGATCTTGTGGCTCATGTTTTCACAATTATAACAGTAGGCTTGACTTCATGCTGGGGTAGTGATTGCACATGTTTAGTATTAGGTGAAACAACGACTTGTGAAAGGGTATATCTATTATTCTTAAAAGTATAGTCTCTAATTGAATGACCTTCTTGAAGATAGAAAAAGAAATCATTAGGCTTATTTAGATATATAATTGGCTAATAAAATTCAAACCTTGGACCTATTAATTTGATATTTCAGGTAATTGATTAGTAAGGTCCATTTCCACACAAACTCTAGAGTGAACTCTTAAGTTGGAAAATTTGTCTATGCTATTTTTACACCATAAAACTCATCCAAGCTATGAGACAATTTCTTTTAAAAATGGTCTGAAGGAAAGATTTAAAAAAGGCAACTCTATCCACATAGGATACCTAGACCTTGAGGGTCCCTTATGATGAAAATCCAATGTCCATGCCTACAAGTACAAACTTGACCACAAATAACTGAGGTGCCATATTGCAACACAACTTGTGTTAGAATTTAGTACTTGACATAAATAGTTAAATAAATAAATTAACATGTTATTGTTAATTTATTAAATAAATTAGGTTTTGGAAGTTATATTCCTATAATTGGTTTCATACAGGAATAATGGCTTTATAAAGCCAATACTTTGTAATAGTTTGACGAGTAATGTGAATGACATATTTTTAATTCAAGAGCAATCTCATTTTTTCTCTCATTTCAATATAGTATTAGAGCAGGTTTCTTCTTGGACCTCTCTCTGATTTCCCTCCATTCATTTGTTTCTTCCTCACATTGGTGTTTACAATGGTACTATAGTGAATACCACGTGTAACTACTATTGTTTTCTACCATTCTTGCATTCGTCAACAGGTGAGTAATGTAGACCATGCACAAAACCCTTTTTGACTCCATCATCCATCTCCATTTCTTCTCTTTCTCTCCACTGTGTTAATTCTCGCCATTGTTTATCATTTCACTCTGTTAATTGTTGTCATTCCAAAAAAATTATAACTTAAAATTTATATATCCCCCAATTTATATATGGGTGTTGAAAATTTGGAGGATTGAGGATTCCAAAATTGTTCATATTGATAGCATCGCTCCTATATGTTGCATATTGGGAATTTTGCATTTTTTATTTTATGCTGTTAGTCGTTTCTATGAATGTCGTCTAGTTTGGAAGAGCTAAGCCTATGCTGCCCTGATTTGGAAAATCTTCCATAGACGTTTGGTAGGCTAAAAAAGTTGAGATGTCTGGATCTAAGCAACTGTGAAGATTTGAGGTATTTGCTAAATTTTTTTGGAATGTTGGAGTCTTTGAAATTTCTTAGTGTTCAATTTTTGCCAAGGGCTTCGAATTGTCGGAAATGATTTTGGATTGTTGGTTTCTCTAAAGGCTGTAAATGCAGTGTAATGTGATTTGATTGGGAGTGCACTGGATGGGTTTTTGGGGTGTAAGCGTTTAATGCTACTCTATATTTCTAGGATTCGGTGATTGATAGAGTGGTGGGAACAAGTAAAAGAGGATATCCCTTTGGAAAATGGTAGATCTTGTTATGTGGAAGCCTAGATTCTTTGGTGCAAATCCTGAAATGATTATTTACTTGGAAAAAAATTACAAAAATATGCATCACATCCAAACATAGGTACTCTGCTTATATATAAAAATCTTATAAAAAAATATTATCATTTTATTATGGTTTACAGGGTGGTTCGACCTTACACCTACTTCTTATTTTTTCCACAGAGGTATTTAAATTACTCTTGCATTGAAATTTCAAATTTTCACCAACTAGACTTTATTTATTTTTAAAGTAACCACAGTAGATTAGAAACTACATTCAATTTTCTAGATTCTATTCTTTCATATTTTTGAAATAATATAGATAACTTATTCAAATTTTTACGTCAAGTTGCCTAACAGCGATTTTCTAAATTTTTTTGCCACTTAAGGCCCTATTTTTCCACATGATGATCACATACCCATTTGCATGAAACATGCCCTTTTCCTAGCCCTCTCAAAGCTTCGATATCTCAACCCTTGTTTTCCCAATTTATTTTTTCCCATTTGTAGAAATCAAATTCAGAAGGTATTCCTCTAAGAAAAAACAAAATAATAGACCTATGTTGACATTCAACAATGTATTCAACTGCATCATTAGGAAGCATAAACTTTAAAGTTTTACCTGCTTCCCTCTTGTATGGCGCCAACATTCTATTCTTACTTTTTCTTCTCCTTAATTGGATATTCTTGTAGGATTAACTACTATTTCTACAACCAAATTCTCTTCATTCATTGTTTCTCTTATCATAGAATTGTTCCCTTTCATCTCATTAAACTTTTGTTGTGCATCATCCAACACCTTCACCTATTCCTTGCCTATTTTCCTCACTTCCACCTTCAACCTCATCATTGAATTGTTTCCTTTGCATGGCCAACTTTTCTCTAGTGTTATAAAAGGGATAATCGCTAGGGTTTATGTTTACAGTCTCTAGAAGCTTCCACTCACTCTCTTAGGAGTTTTTAATCTTCTATATGGATCTTCTAATGAATTTTAGGTGAACTTCCTTCTTTAGGTTAGCCTTCTTTGGATATTTTTATAGATGTGTGTAAAAATGCACACCTAAACCCAAATTTGTTAGATCATTCAATTCATTTTCTATGAAGTGTATCACCTATGAGCACTATCACATGCTTTTGTCCCTTTTTCTCCTTGTTATTGTTTTGTTAATGCTTAGTTTGTTCATTTCAAAAAGTGTATACCTACTAATTTCTATATGGTATTAGGGTAGACACGTCTTTCTTTGAAGGCATCTCAATCTAAGGAGGGGTTTCAAATTTTTTGACATATGTGCACATGTTATAAATTGTTGCATAGTTTTATAGATATTTTTGTAGGGAAGTTGGGGATGTTTATAAGGGTGCTACAGTCCAAATTTCAAATTCTATTATCATTTTTGATATCTAGTTATTATGTTTTTAATGTTTTTCATAAATTTTTCATGCATGTCACAAATTTTGGAATAGATTAATTTATTTACATTTTGAGGGGCATGCTCTTTTATTATTTAGATATGAAGTCATTTTCATTCTAAAATTGTCTATTCCAAAGGCAACTTATTTTCATGTTCTCACAAGCTCTTTACCTGATATAACCTATATAACCTAGAATTGTGATTTTCCCTAACCACAACTACTAAATCATTGATATCCAACTCTTTGATCTCAATTGTATTTGGAGAAAAAATGAATTTCATTCCTTTCTCTATGCGAGTAATCTAATGCAATGATAATACATTAGATGAAAGTGAAGGTACACTTTGTGTGAGGCGGAAAATCATAGATGCTAAATGAGATAAAAGTAATGAATTAGAAGCTAATCTAAATCAAAAACAACTAATCTAGATCTATTCCTACACTCATGAAATGAATTTATAAGCTATTGAAAACACATAAAGGAATCCTATGATTATCGAAATGAATTCAAAACAAATGAGAGGTTACCATCTCATGTCAGAGTGTGTTCACAAGATGTCAGATTGCTCATTTCACTGTGAAGCCTCCATTGTTGTGTGCGATAAGATTTGATGTGATGTGTATGTTGGTTGATCGAATATATGTGGAAACTTTGCTAATGGTGATTAGGAATATTGGAAGTACTTCGTTGTGCAAATGATGTTGATTCTTTGATCCTTTTTTGTGAGGAAAGAGGTTTTTTATATATAAATTGTGATTTGAAATGGACTGCCAGGATTAAACAATGTTGAATCAAGATCGAAGGTTGAAGGTTGTTGAGAGGATTTAGACATGAATAATATGTGAAAAATAGATTACAAAATTTGTGTGATTGAAGAAATAGATTGAATAATCTATGGGATTGAGAGATAGATTGAATAATCCGTGGAATTGAAGAAATCAATTTGAGCCTTTAGTGGGATTGAAGAATAGATTGATCTATTAGGATTAGATTGAGAAATCAGGGGATCATAATTTTCTCAATCAGAAAAGTGGTTGAGAATGATTAATTAATTGATTTAATTAATTAATTCATTTTGGAGTTAAACATGCAAATCAAGTTTGACTTTTGCAAATAAAGTTGCATTAGTTTGATTTGATTTTTGATGATGATTTGAAAAGTTTATTTAAATTATTCAAATTTGGAGGGAAAGTGAGTTAATTAAATTATTATGATTTAATAATTTAATCGACTTAAGGGAATAAAGTGGAATAGCGACGTAATTAAATAATTGGTGTTATTTAACTAATCATGATGAAATAAAGTTAGATTAGGACTTTATTAAATAAATGCAATTTATCAAATTTGTTGAAATGATGAAACATGAATTAATCAAATAATGTTGTATTATTCAATTAATAGAGGAAATTAGGGTTTTAGGACTTTATTAAATAAATGAAATTAATTTAATTAGTCAAAAATGGTGAAAAAGTGAATTAATTAAATAATGATCATGCATTATTCAATTAATAGGGGAAATTAGGGTTTTAGATGCAATTGATGTGAAATACAATGATGTTTGATGATAATGATGTCGATGATGTGAAAATGTTGTTTAGGGTGTGTGATAGGTGTTAGGTCAATTTTACATGTCTACACACTAGAACATTTATGAATGTTCCTCCTTCAACTTCAACATACCCTCTTCGTATAGTTGAAGTTGGAGTATCATCACCTATGGTGATAGTAGACATGCTCTAAGGTTATAAGGAAGAGAACTCAACCTATGATGAACCCATGTGGTGTGAAGCACCAAAGTCAATAATCCAAGATGGAGATGATGTGAAAGTTGTAACAACTAGAGCCTTGGCCTTATATTTTTCTTCCTCCTTAGCTTTAAAGTTGATTTGTATTTTTATGAGGATGGCTTGATGGGACCCCTATATTGAACTCTTTTGAAGAAGATAAGAAATTTGGTAAATTTGTTTCTTCATACACTTGTGCTCATCATGTCCATTCTTATTACAATAAGCACACTTAACTCTTTATTTCTTAGGTTTCCCTTGATTTGAAGAGCTTTTAGTGTTAAGTTTGGAGGACTCATTTTTTTTGTTCTTTCTTAGTATCCTTAGTCTCCTTGACCTTTTTTTGTGATTTCTCCTTCCCTTGGTTTGAATCCTTTTTTTTTTTTCCATTCCCAACAATAAGGGCTTGAGCTTTTGTGGACTTCAATTTCCCCATCTAAATTAACTTATCTTGCTCCATAGTTAGGCTGAAAATAAATTCATCTAAAGAGGGCATTTTCCAAGTGGCTCCCATAGAACTCTTGGTGGAGTAGAAGGTTGAAACAAACATTTACTAATTAGGCCCTATCTTGTAGAGGATAGAAAAAAATAACTAAACATCATTTTTCTCTATTCCAAATTCTTTAAGATGTAATCTTAGTGATTTTCATCTAGTAAAGAAGTTTTATAAGGTGTCAAATGAATTGGGGCTCAAACTAGTGAGCCATTCTCCAACTCGTGGCTTCTCATTTCATCTTGCTTCCCAAAGAGTTTTTCTAAAGCTATCCAAACTTTATTAGGTGTATTTAAAGCTTCAACATGAAAAAGAAGTTTAGGGGACATAGTCAAACACAAGAACCTATCTTGTAGAGGATAGAAAGAACTAACTAACCATCTTTTTTCTCTATTCCACATTCTTTAAGATGAAACCTTAGTGATTTGCATCGAGTAAAAAAGTTTTATAGGGTGTCAAATGAATTGGGGCTCAAACTAGTGAGCCATTCTCCAACTCATGGCTTCTCATTTCATTTTTCTTCCCAAAGAGTTTTTTCTAAAGCTATCCAAACTTTTAGTGTTAAGTTTGGAGGACTCATTTTTTTGTTCTTTCTTAGTCTACTTAGTCTCCTTGTCCTTTTTTTGTGATTTCTTCTTCCCTTGGTTTGAATCCTTTTGTTTTCCATTCCAAACAACAAGGGATTGAGCTTTTGTGGACTTCAATGTCCCCATATGAATTAAATTATCTTGCTCCATAGTTAGGTTGAAAATAAATTCATCTAAAGAGGGAATTTTCCAAGTGGCATCCATAGAACTCTTGGTGGAGTAGAAGGTTGAAACAACCATTGAGTAATTAGGACCTATATTTTAGAGGATAAAAATAACTAACTAACCATATTTTTTCTCTATTCCACATTCTTTAAGATGCAACCTTAGTGATTTGCATCTAGTAAAGAATTTTTATAAGGTGTCAAATGAATTGGGGCTCAAACTAGTGAGTCATTCTCCAACTCATGGCTTCTCATTTCATCTTGTTTCCCAAAGAGTTTTTCTAAAGCTATCCAAACTTTATTAGGTGTATTTAAAGCTTCAAAATGAAAAAGAAGTTTAGGGGACACATGGTCAAACACAAGAATCCAAAAGCCTGATCACACTTGCTAAACCACTTAACTTTAGCACTCTCATCAAAATGTTCTTTTTCAGTCCCCATTGTCACTCTATATAACCCCTTGTTATTTAGTATAAGTTGTACCTTAGTTTTCCATTGATGGTAATTAAATGGAATTAAAGGAATAACAAGTAGATTTCTAGATTTGGTGGATCCTCCCTATATTCCTGTGAAAGGTAGGAATAGAAAGAAACAATCTCCCCCCCACCCCCCTAGGATTGTCTACCAAAAATAGACAAAGGTCTAACCGTGGGTCTAAGCTGAGAGGCAAGGGTCGCCCTCCTTCCCAAGTTACTCAGGATAAGGAAAGTAGAATGGATATTGTTGATGGTACCTAGAGGACTTTACTGGAGATGTGCTCTAAGAGCACCCTCCTCAAGTTCTCATGAAGATCATTTCCTAGAATATGTGAGGGTTAAACCACCCTCACAAACATGATCTCCTTTTGAATCTAGTAAGGGATCATAAACCTTATATTATTCTGATTCAAGAAACTAAAATGGGGTCGTATAAGCTGAGTAAAATCAAGAACAAGCTCTTTAAAGACTGTGTGATGCATTGCTCTGAGGCGGTTGGGGCATCTAGTGGTATTGTTACCTTTTGGAATCCAGAGTTGATTCAGGGTTTGGCATTGTTTGAAGATTGTAATCATGTGGCAACTTCTTTCATCAATGCTCATGATAAGTTCTCTTAGACTCTCTCTTACATCTATGCACCTAATAGTAAGAGTGCGGGGATTTTTTTTTTGGAAAATCTTAGTTCTTTTATATCTCACCATCCTATTTCTAATTGGTTGGTTATGGGGGACTTTAATACCCCCTTGCATGATTCTGAACAAATGGGTGGGTCTTAGATTGTGGATGAGAGTAGGTTTGATCTCATAAACCTTATTAATAATAATGCCCTATTAGACTTGGATCTTAAAGGGGCCTCTTATACTTGGTCTAATCAGCGTGTGGGTGAAGCTCTGATTCAGGTAAAGCTTGACCAAGCTCTTCTATCACCTAATTGGCTTATTTCTGGTGGACCTGCTGGGGAGAAGGAAACATTTTCCTTTTAGGTTTGAAAAAACGTGGACTTGTCATCCTGATCTTAAAGATAGGATTCATTCTTGGTGGCATATTCGGTTGGATGGTTCTGCCATGTACAAGGTGTAGTGCCCCATGACTCACCTTGTCTGTGTGCCAGTTTGGTGGCTCAAGTTTGCCAGTACTATCTGGTAATTGGTGTATTCGAGGTAATATTGTTGGAGTGTTGCTTGGAGAATTACTTATTATATTAAAATAAAGATTAATGAAGTTAAAAGGGAATCTTTGATGATTAAATAAACGCTTTTATATGATTATGGCTCCAATAAAATAAAATATTATGTAATGCTTTTAGTTGGTTTAAATAAATTAAATCATGATTTAATGAGAAATATAGAAATAAATAGGTAATAAAATGATAAATAAATCAAAAATTTAGTGTGTTAAAAAGGTGATCCCCTGTAACGGAAACAGTTCTAGAGGGTGAGGATTTGAGGCCGTGACATCAATCTTCAACGGGATTTTCTGTAACTACTTGCTTAAAATAGTTTGTAACTGAGTTTGACGGTTGGAAGAAAAATCCTGGATTGGCAAGAATAGATGTTTTTTGGAAGATTAGGCGGAGAGTGGTATTTCCTTCTCTCGTTGGAGGAAGAGCAAAAAGGGTTAATCTTTTGTATTTATCTACAAGCTGCAATCTAGATATGACTGTTATCGGCTACACTAGCCAGACTACCAGACACTAGATTGTTGCACTAGCCAGACTACCAGACAGAATTTTTGTATGTATGGATGTTCTTTATCTCTGTTATTGTCATAGATAGCTGTAGTCTAAAGTGAAATTTAAAATGCATGTCCCTTCAACTTCCATTATAATTGTATAGTCGATATTTGCTATATAGCAATTCCTACCCTTTGCAGATCATTTTAGAAATTCGGTTATAGCTGCTTCTAAAAGCATACCATTATTGTGTTAGATTTTAATAAACCTGGTGACATATATATAAACAAGCATGGTCGAGCCAAGTCTTTATTATAATTTGCACTTAACCTTTGTCTGTCCTACCTCTAAATGAACCGCCATTGATTCAATATTTGTGTTGTCGAGGAAATAGAAGGATGAATCCACCTCTGACTCTTCCAACAGCATTTTAATGGCATGTTGAACCACTGAGGCCCTGTCTTCAAAATCCTCTGCAATATTAGCTTCATCATTGTTCCCAAGAACGCCATCTGTTGTCATCTGGTTTTAAAGCTGAATATCCTGTTTATGGCGTGGTTTATAACGGTGTTGGAGACGTTTAATGGGCCATATATTAGAAATTTGCATCAAGTATCATTGTGCCGCAGGACTGATAGGCTTTGAATCCTTGGTCTAAAGGAAATTTCTTTAGAATAAACGTAGTTTTGAGGTTTCAATGCCAGCGGGTAGTCTACCATAAGCCACAGCCAGGACATGGTAATCATTCCTTATAAGGAATTCTCTCTCCATCATGATAGCTTGATCATGCTCGACGGTGGTTGCATGATAACATTTAAAATTAACTAGGGAATGGTAGCTCAAAACATAATCAAGATAAGTATGCTCCTTTAAGCCACAGGGTGCTCGTTTAGACTTTTGAGTCGGAAGGCCAGAATGGCATGAATTGGCTACCTCATCTCTCCATGAGAGGAAGCTTGATTTTGTATAAAGTTGCAATGAGGGGTGGGAGCTCGGTAGAGGCTACCAGATAACCTATGTCTAGTTATGCGATGAACTTCCCCTATGACAACCATGAGTGTTTGTACTTGATGTTTATCTTCTTATGTATCTTTGTGCCTCTAGAAGTTTGGTTTTTGTTGCGTTGTATTCGATGTGTTGCACTTGAAGTTGTTGCACCTATTGTTGTTGTTCATCCTATGATGTGTGATGTCAACCTTGGGATACCAGTCCTTGTCAATCACTTCATGGGACCCTTTGTAACCTCCTAGCATGGGGGAGTGAATCTTTGGATTCACGCGGTTGGGTGGAATGTGTAACGTTCTCCATTGGGTTCCCCAAATGTTTGTGATATGGTGATTTATCTCATCCTTTGACTTCTACATTGTATCTATTCCTGGAAGATTGATTATTGAACTTGGAACATGAATTGTTTATGATCATGTATCATGTATCCCTCCTAGTAGAGTAATCCTCGCTAGATTCGAGGAAATATCATTGCACTGATGTATATGTAATTGAATTGAAATATCTCTTATATGTAAGAATTTTGTAAACTAAGGCATTGTTCTTGTTAATTGAAAAGAGAGAAGATGGTTATTCTTTTATGTAATGCAATGGATGTTTCACATGACCCTTATGTTCATTTGCAATGTGTTATAACATACTTATGATGATTTACATTTAATGGTTAATAAGTTACTTGGGTTTTGTAAATTGGATAATGGTTATTAAGTATTGCAGTTGTTCACCCTAGGGGACTTAGGAGAATAATTTAAGAAATGTTCAAACTTCTTTGTGAAGCAATGCATTTAAAAAAAAAACTGTCTATTTTTTTGTAGTTCAAGTTTAGTCCTCTAGGGTTCTCAATGGGCATTACATAGGGTTGCTAAGAAATTGGCCAATGTTAAAAATAATGTTATAATGTAGAATAGATCATCCTTTGGTAAATTTTTTGTTGAGAAGGATGCTATTAAGGAGGAGCTTCTTCTGCAAAATGCCCTAATATTAGGACCCCATCCATATTCAACCATAAACATGAACACCCACCATCAAATCCACCACACACCACCACCCCATAATTTATAAAAAAGACAACCCCCCTAACACATCTAATAGAACCCCAAAAAATGGCCACCGACAAAAACCCATTCCAAAGGACAATGAATTAGTAAGGTTACCCATCCATTCAACTATCTAGCTATGATCAAGGTCTTATTCAGTGTGAGAATGTTCTTTTGTCAAGGTTGAATAATATTGTGGCTAAGGAGGAGGAATTTTGGAAACAAAGGTCTAGAATCATGTGGTTAAAGAGTGGGGATAGGAATACCAATATTTTTCATCTCTCCATGTTGAAGCATCATTCCTCCAACCGCATTAATTCTATAAGGTTCAACAATCAAGTGTTGGATAAGGATGAGGATTTAATGCAGGTGGCTTCTACTTTTTTCTCTGATCTATTGTTTGTGGATGGCACGTTGGACTCTACTTGTCAAGATGATTATCTTTTGGATATTCCCCATATCATCTCTATGACCTCAATCGACAGTTAGTTTGTATTCCTTTAGATGATGAGATTAAAAGTGCAATTTTCTTGTTTGAAGGTAATAAGGAACTTGGTCCTAATGGTTTCCCTATGTTCTTCTTCCAGTATTTTTGGGATATTGTGGTGAAGGATGTTGTTGATGCTACTAAAGAATTCTTTGACAACTGAAATATTTTAAAGGAATTAAACTCCTCCTTTATTGTTTTGGTTTTGAAGAAGCTAGGGGCCTCCTCTTTTGACGAGTTTCACCCTATAAGCTTGTGTAATTCCATCTATAACATATTTTCTAAAGTGTTGGTAGTTAGATTACAATAGGTCCTCCCTCAAATTTTTTTGATCCAACAAAATGGTTTTGTGCTTGGAAGGAAAATCCTTGACTTGGTTCTTACTGTTCATGAGAATATCCATTCCTTATTGGTTAATAAACATGTGGGTTTTCTTTTGAAGTTGGATCTTCTCAAAGCCCATGATAGAGTTGGTTGGGGTTTTCTCCTTAATATTTTGAAAGCTTTTGGCTTCGGGGAGAAGTTGGTGTTTTTGGTCTCATAGTTGATCTCTACTCCAAAATTTTATGTCCTTGTTAATGATTCTCCTTCTCCTCTTTTCAGTTGTTCGAGGGGTTTGAGACAAATAGATCCCATCTCTCCCTTTCTCTTTATTATTATGTTGAATCTCTTGGAAGATTAATTCACAAAATTATTAACACTGGTTAGTTGTTAGGGATTTCTCCTTCTTCTTGGAATCATATATGTTCCCATCAATAGTTTGTGGATGACACCCTTATTCTTGGGGAGTCCTCCATTAAAGAAGCTAAAGCTATCAAACTTATTCTATAAAAATATGAAGCGAATTAAAACTAAGAGTATTGTGTTTTCTTGGTGTTAGATTGGGGAATTACCATCATCTTATTTGGGCCTCTTCTTATGTTCTAATTTTGTTCCTGATTCCTTCTAGTGTGGGTTGGTTGATAAGTTTAACTCTAAGTTGAATGGTTGGAAAGGTGCTTTGCTAAGTCAAGCTAGGAAAGTTTAATTGATTAAGTCAACCTTTCAAATTATTTTGGTCTATGCCCTTAATGTCTTTTAGATGTGGTGGAAGTTTGTGGATAAGATTGAAAGTATTTAGAAGAATTTCCTTTGGTCAGGGTTTGAAGAGAAGAAAAGGTTACATTTGGTTTCTTGGGATGATGTTTGCAAGCCTAAGAAGGTGGGTGGCTTAGGAATTCGTAAAGTCAGAGAATTCAACCTGGCTTTACTCACTAAGAAATTGTGGAACCTTATCTTCAACAATATTGAATGGGCCTGTATTATCACTAGTAAATATCTTCAAGGAGTGGATCGTATTAGGAATATCCTTTCCAGTGGTTTCTCCCATCCTTTTGGTTCATCCCTTTGGTCCTTATCTCCTCTGTCTACATATGATGATTTTCCTCCTATAGCTTTTGCATCTTGTCAAACTTTCACGATAATCGTGAAAAATAGTCTCAACCATCTTCTTCATCTCAAAGAATTCTCGCACCATTGAAAATGTCATCATCACTCTGGATGCTTCTCCTGATTCATATGCCATCTTGTGAATAACTGCAAAAATGAGCTTAGTAACCTGCTCTGATACCAAATTTGATCCGTAAATGAATCAAGCACTTGCTCATTAAAGTTCACGAGTTAGATTTACAAGAGACTTACAATCATCCAATCTAACATTAGGATCTTTCAATTATTGATTTGAACTCAACATGTAAATCCAAATCTATAATATACTAAGCTCAAATGAAAAATTGCAAGAAATCACAAAGAAAAAGATTACAACCAAGGTGATAACATGGTTCACCGAAATCGGCTATGTCTCCGGATTCACCAGAAAGGTGAATCAATATATTGCCTTCAAGACTTGGAATCTTCATAGGTTACAAAAGGAATCAGCTTTCACCTTACAAGAGGCCTCCAAAAAGTAACTCCACCTATGACTACAGTTTCCACATTGGCAAGATGTTCTTACAAAAGAACAAAAGAAGATTCACAAAGCTTTTACAAAAGAGACTAAATCAACCTATGCAAATTTTTCACCAAATTACAAAAATACCCCCCTGAGATTACTTGGTTTCAAGAAGAATTGGTTGCCAAATACAACCCCTTACACCCATTTTTAAATACCATTACATTTTCCATATAGGGGTAAAACAATAAAATCCTTTTATATGGAAAAATAAAACAAATCCCCTTATCGATTAACAAATTTGTTTTAGAGCCCTTGATTTAATCCATTTTCAGGCTATGTTTGTTTAGTTTTTAACAAATAACCATTAATAGTTATTTTAGTTTAGGTTTTGGCCTAAACTACCCCACTCATACCATCAGCCTCCACATACATTCAAACTTCCAATGGTGGCGTAATGACATCAATCCCTTTTGGGCAGCGGAAGGTCTGCATTCGACCCCCACCGTTCTATTTTTGAAAACCATTTAAAAAATTGAAAGTAGATAAAACAAACCAATGCCCTTATATGGATGAACATGAGATGTGTGGTGTAACAACTGGGCGAGTGGTGTCATAAGGTGGGGGTCATGGGTTCGACCCCCTCCAATCATTTTATTAAACAAACAACCAACTTCACCGAAGGAGATAGCCGCACCGAAGTGCCACATGTCGCTCATATAAGTAGCCACGTGTCAAGATTTGATTTGTTGTCGCTATCCATGTCAACCGTCCAATCCATGAAAACTTTCCACCTAGATGCCACATCATCTAATGACTCAGTTGCCACTTCGTCGTATAGATACCAAGTGTCAAGAGCTGATTGGTCCGGCATGCTGACGTCATCCGCTGAGTCCACCTGCCATGTCATCCATCGTACTGTTGACATCATTGTACTGTCTTCCATGTGTCAAGACCTCATTGGTCCACATCAGCTCCATGCAGTATGACATTTTCCATGTCATCATGCTAACATCATCAATTGTACCTTCTAATCTACTTGGTCAACTACAAACTTTGACCAACAATATCTTCCACGTACTTGCTTCGTTTTCGACAAAACAAACACCATCAGAAATCTCTCGATGAGCTCTTTGTGATGAAATTGAATTCGATATTTTTGGAGATAATGAATTTTTGACCCTTTTTCTAGTCCCTGATCTTGAGTTGACAAGTCTTTGACCAACCTTTGACCGACAATATCTCGTACATACGGGCTCATATTTTGCTTGTTCAAATTGCATTGAGACTAGTTCATCAAACACTTCGACATGGTGCCACTTTTGGGGACTTTAGGAATAGTTAAAATTTTAGCATCTGTAGATCCATCTGGATCAAAACTCCCCACTTAAAGACTTTTGGTCCCAAAAAGTTTCTTATTCCCTTGAACACGTCCACCTCTGTGCAACGCCAATAATCAGGTCTTCAACATCAGGGTGTTCACACTACCACATCTACCTTCTAAGGTCTTACACTTTGACAATGTACTATCAACAAAAGCTTTCCTATCGCCACATTTGATCTCTATAAGGGTCTTACATTCCGGCAACACAAAACTTCACAGCTCATCATGATGTAGTTAAAAATGTAACTTAGCATACTCAAAGTAAAAAGAGAAATTGAGCATGGTAAACCTATCGTTCAATGCTTTTTACTGAGTAGTTAACATTCTGCATCTTCTGCCAAAAATCTGGCATGCCTCCAAATGCTTCTTCGAACTTCTCGAGCATGGTACTTTGCCTCAGCTAAAAATATTCCTTCACATATGTCCTTTAGAAAAGCTAATTGAAAGGCTTAACCATAAAGCTTTTCTTTTGTTCGTCTAAAGCAACAAGGCTAAAGACAAGATCCTTTAAGAACTCCAATTGTCAACTAAGTTCAGACTTATCTGCAAACTGAGTCTTGAAGCTGAGAACATTCAAGTCATTTTTTGACCATTCTCGACAACTCTCTGTCAAAAGTGCTCTTCCTTGAAAGCTTCACACTGATAGAAACTACAAGAAACTACAAGTAACAAATTTCTATCCTACAGTAAGAAGTTATCAAGCATTTCTTTTCATTGATTACAAGAGACGTGGCTTCCAAGAGCCTTACAAATTCTCAATCAAAAAGAAATACAACTTCATAAATAAACTTTTACAAAAAAATTTATTGAGTTTTATTTTCACAAAACCACACTAGCTTATCAACATATTTATCACACTACAAAAGACGTAATAAACACACACAAGTTGATATACTAGTTTGATGAGCGATGTTCCCAACTCTTTTGGAGCTATTCAAAGGAACTCTCATTTACATGTTGCTTAGGTTGTGGTTGAGTTTCCTCTGGGACCACTTTAGAGGTGGTAGCAACTATTAGCTCCGCTTTCATCTCATCAACTCTCTAGTGGTTGGGTCTCTCAGTAGACCTCGATCAACAATGGAGCTCTAGATGCAGCTTCCAACACTT
>VDFB02008273.1:0-49904 GCA_007258455.2 Sequoia sempervirens
TACTAATAAAAACTAGTTTTCAAAGGAGACGGAAAAAGACATGCAATATGATTCAAAAAAAATAAAAAAAATATATGTTTAGAATCTACAGAAAAAATTTCACAAATCACTAGTTTGCATCATCTTCAAATTCTTCACGGTTTAGCCATAATAGGTGCCTGAAAGTGAAGATTTAGTTAAAAAATCAATTCAGTGTCTAGTTTGGCCAAAAATTGTAAACCAGTATTATGGGATCACCCTGAAATGGTTTGTAAAGTAAAAATTTGTAAGAGAAAAAATCTATTTAATTTTCCAAGTCACATGTAGGAACTAAATGAAATCTAGGAAACAATATTATAATAGCTATATTTTTTCTTCAATTCTATTTGTTTTCTCCTTTTCTTTTACAATTATATATCCATGATTTTGTTGCATCGATAAGGGAAACAAATTCCATACTAAAAGACCTACTTCTGTATACATCAATGAAAGATACTGTTTTCTCTTCATTACCATCTTTTACATTTACAATGAAAAATTTGAAACTCATTTGATACAATTATGTTAACTAACCTTCTACTACTCTCTACTCATGGAAGTTCTAAGAGTATATGATTTTTTCCTTGAGCTCCAATATCCCTTTCTATTATTGTTTTGGTGAGAATCCTATTATAAGCTCTTGCAGCTAAATCTTCTAGGTTTTGTACGTTTGCAAGACACATTAACATCTAGTGGTATGTTTAGAAGCTCTTTTCTACTTTGGATATGTACTTTGTAATATATTTAATTACAACATGTTTTGATAGAACATGTTGCCAATCAATATTTTCTCTCCATAGTTGCAATATGTACCAATTGTGTGAGTTAACTTTGTCTTCATTTCTTAATGGTGTGAATATTTTTTCATCACTTTTTATATCTTCATATACTTTTGATCCTTCAAAATTTAATGTCTATGGAGCATTATACCTTGATTTCATTTAAGTATTTTTTGTAAATCTAGTATTTTAGTATAATAGTAAATTATGGATAATAATTTAAATAATAATATGCAATGATATATTTATCTACAAACCATTTCCCCCATTTTTTCTTAGATGTGCACCCTCTCTACCCATCGTATGTCTCTCAACAATGTTTAGTATCTATTCATACTTAGTGTCAAAATTTATGTCAACATTTTGGGCATTTAGGCCTTCTTCCATGTTGACCCAATTTTTATTTTTCATTTGTCTTCATGTGCCTTTCTTCATGTTATGATATATTTAGGGGTTGATGATAGTTCATACATTTATTATAATAGTTATATCTATCTATTTATATTTACAGACAGTTGTGACCCTGCATTATCAAATCTCCCTATCTCTTGATTTCTTCATCTTTGCATGTCTGCTTCGTGATGTTGTGGTTTTCAATGTGTGGTTCCTCACATGTGCGACAAAATACCATGAATACATCTCACCATGTATCTTTTCCCATGACATATCTTGCCTTTATTTTCTCTCCTTTGAATGACATGTGCCCCTCTGCATAACACATATCATTATAAGGGGGGTTCTCATCTCTACTTAGTTTTCAACAAGGAGTATTCTTTCAAAAAGATTCCTTGGTGAAATTTTCTTTCAAAAATATTCCTTGGCGAAAGAATCTAAAAACTCCCTTTTAAAAAGGAGTATTCTTTCACCTTGGTGAAAGAATTTGATAACCCCCTTTTAAAAAGGAACATTCTTTCCAAAGGATTCCTTGATGACAGAATCACTTGCGGTATTTCAAAAGGCATGTTCGTTTAAAAGGGTTCCTTCGTGTCTTGATGTCTTGTGCAAAGGATTTCCCAATAAAAGAACCCCTTTATGAAAGTATTCTTCAAAAGATTCTTTGGTGTCTTATAATTTGTCTTATTTAAGATATTTGACATCCTTGTGTCTTGATATTTGGATGTCTTATATCTTGGTGTCTAGCTTGGGGGTAGCCTAACTAGACCTATCTTATATATGATATTTGGTATCCTTGTGTCTTGGTGTTTGGATGTCTTATATCTTGGCATCTAGCTTGGGGGCGACTTGACTAGACTTGTCTTTTCTGTGACTATCCTGCAATGTAGTTTTCAAAAACTACATGCCTAAATGGTTGCCATATGGACTCTAGCCATGCTAGCCATACCTATCAACATCATCTTATATTTGATTAGATTTTTGTATTATTGTGTCTTATGGTGTCTTATAATGGTGCCCATTATTTTTTTATTTTTCATAACATGTTTATCTGTAGCTAACATGTTTATGGTGAGATTACAGTCATCTTTGTAGTATCAAAAACCCATGTCTTCTTTGCATTTTAGTGGAGCTCCCCTTTCACATCAAGGTATGCCAAATCGAAAGACTGCTTCTCCTTTTCGATATATTCTCTTCAATCTCTTTCTACTCTAGCTCACATATGCACTAACACATATGCTCACTAAAGTGGGGGAAAAATATTGAGATATAAAATTGCACCCTAGAGTAATTTCCCACAACATCACCTTCACCTTATATAAGGTTGATAATGCAAAAATATGCCACCTTTACCCTTCATTCTTGCATGTGCTTTATCGTTTTCTATCGGTTAGGAATTTTTTGTCACTGTGGTAATAGAAAATAGTATCCCTTCTTCTTTTCCCTTGCTTGTTTGGGCCCTCTTTGTGAACTAGGCTTAATGTTGCCTTAATTTAGTGTTGTAATGTGTTTGACACATTCACATTAGGTATTGGGCCCTTGTGAACTGATGAACGTGAATGGTACCTTGCTAAAGTGTTGTGAAGTTTTGTAACACAATTTCACACTTTTCTAAGGCTTTATTAATTAACTACACCTAATAAGCCTCTTTTTGACCTTAATCCTGCCTTATTTGGAGTGTTATAAAGTGTTGTAACACACTTTCACACTTTTCTAGGCTTGTCATTAATAATTGGGCTTCTTTATGCTTTAATTAGCCCTATTTTGCATCCACAAGCCTCATTTAATGCATCTTTTCAAGGATAATCTTGACATTAATCATTACCCAATCATAATTAAGGTGTTTCAGACTTGAATGGCCTAGATTTAGTGATCTGGGACTCATTCACCACCTTGGGTGAATGATGTGGTGAATGAGTCCCACCTAGATCTTTGGGTCTTTAACCTAGTTTCACACCTTTCTAAGCATTTTTAAAAATGGTCCCAAAATTTAGGCCTTATGGGACTCATTCGCCATCTCGGGCGAATGAGTCCCGTGTGGCTCAAAATCAAATTTAATTCAATTTTTTGGCAGGATTTTATTCTCCTAGATCTGTTGTCAGCTTGTAGTGTTGTAATTTTGGGAATTCTTGCATAATTGAGTATAAAATACAACGTTCTTTCTCTCACTTTAACCCCAAGCATTCAAGTATTCATCCTTATAGCAATTTTGAGTTTACAATAGCATTCAAGGGTAGATTATCAAGCATTTTAGAGTAGTATTCAACCATCAATCATCATGTCAAATATTTCATGCATCATGTTTGTTATTGTGCTAACAATTGTGATGTAGGGTTTTATGATTCAAACAAGTATTTTATTCAAGATCAACATCATTCAAGCAAGAGTCAAGATCTACATCCATTGGAGCCATCTTAAGCATATTTCCAACACTTTATTGCAAGGCTTTGGTTAGTTGCAACATTGTTATTTATTCATTCATCATTCTTCATTCATATTTCATTTTATTTCAAGGTTTCATTACCAACAAGGGGTTTGACCGAGGAAAACCCCTATCCACTAACCCCACAACATTTTTCCCACTCCTTTGTATGTGATGTGTAGGTCTAGGTTGTAGATTTATTAAGGAGAAATATTGGAGAAATGTTTTCAAATCATTCAAAGTTGTCAAAGTTGTCATCAAGCCTTGGAGAAGACCTATAAGTTGCAAATCACGGTTTTTGATCCAAAAATCAATCAAGAAGAATAGAGCAAACAAAGAAGAGCAGGATTCGAATTTGAAGCTTCAAAAACCCTAACTGGACTGATTTGCCACTTCTGGCGAATGAGTCCTAGTTTTAGTCAAAATTCATTTTTTTGCAGATTCGGATACCCATTTGGCAGATTCCTGTTCCCACATAGAAACCTAGATTTTGGACTGATTCACCCAGCTTGGTGAATGAGTCCTAGTTAGCATTAAAGTCAAAATTTTCAATGTTTCAAACCTCCATCCATCCATCTCTAGATTTCCAGGTGCACATATTCCTTTATGTATTTTTATGTTTTGTTTCTCTTGCATTTCTAGGTCATTTTGTAGGTTATTGTATTGAATTAGGGTTTAGTGTTTCATCTTTCATTTCATTGTCTTTTCCAAGTTCTTACTTGGTGGTGAACCCCTTTATAAGTTTGCATTCAGCCCCTAGGACAACCCTATTGCAATATCTCTATCTGCTTTGCATTGAGATCTCTAGGGTTACCCTTGCGTGTAGTAGGTGGAAAGTGGGTATGCTCTATGTCTTAAAGTCATATGATAGCATTCAAACCAACCTATTTTCCATAAACAATAGTTGTAGATGCCTCTATGTGGCATGTTAGCATCTTAACAAGATTCCTGAGTCAGTGGACGTTGGGATGTTATGATTCCCTACCACCTTATAGAATGTAACGATTCCTGCAAACCTTGACTACTTGAAAACATCTCTTTACCTCCACAATAGAATTTGAACTTACCTCTTTCCATTCCATTCATTCAATCTCATTCACTCTACACTCTCACTCCATTCTTCCATTCTACACCATTTTTCTTGTTGCTTCTTGCTTCTACACATTTAGTTCTAATAGGTTTCAAGCTTTATGTCATTAACACTATCGTCTCAGGCCAATGATAACTTTAAGAAACCCCCTAATAAAAGATATAAAATTCTAGAAAATATTTCATTTTTTAAGGAAAAAATATTAATTTCTATTGGCAAATATTTCCTTTTTTTGAAAAAAATATTAATTTTATTGGTATTTTTTTTACTTCACTAAAATTTTGTAGAAAATTTTGGTGAATCTTGAAAAATAATAAGAAATGCATTAATTATGATGGTGAATCTATCCAATCTAAAAATAATTCCCATGGAAAAGTAGGGGTTGAAGGTGGAAATTATCGATGGGTTGAAGGGATAGACTATAATATTTATTTTCCACCATTTTTAAAAATATATTATAATGGTCCTCTTATTGTATTTTGTAAGGTAAAATGTACCTCTGATTTGTAATTCTCATGGGGCTCAAATTTTTTTTTTTTATCATTGATCTAATGATTCTCGTTGTACTTTGTAAGGTAAAATTTACCCAAAATCTATAATGCTCACGAGATTTAAAATTGTAGGGCCCATGAGCATTACAGACCATGGGTAAATTTTACCTCATGGAATACAACAAGGGCCATTAGATTATATTATACATCAATAGTAGAAAGTAAAGATTATAAATATGGTCTTAAAGCAACTAATAATTATGATATATACTATTAGCGAATTAATATAGATTTCTACTATAATTTATAAAATTTAGGCGAATATGATCTAATCATGTATCGAATATTATGGTAGATTTTTGAGTTAAATTTTTTAATAAAATAAATTATTTGGTGATTTAAATAAGAAAATAATTAAATTTTCTAAAAATGTAGCGATTCAAGTCACATTGTAGCTCAAACTATTAGCCAATTTTGGATTCCCAAATTTCAACTATTAGCCAATCGACAAATATTAGCCACTAAAAAGATCATTGTCTCATGCTCTCAAGGCTCTCTTCCTTCCTCTCTCAACTTTTCCAAGCATGTAGAAGGGAGGGCAACATTTACTTTATTGCATTGTCTTACTTATAGATTAGCATTTAGATTGTCTTTTCTTTCTATAAGTTTCGTCTATTACCTTTCTTTATCATTTTTCTCTCTATCTCGACATTGCATATCGGTTGTCCATGGAGGTGGAAACACCAAAATGTGGGTTTAACTGAGGAAAAATCCAAAACACAACCCCAAATTTTTTTTTGTCTCCGTGTGTGTAGGTACTTCATTTGTGTAGAGCTTGTAGGAGGTTGGACCACCCATAAGTTGGATTTCTACTACCCTTGCTTTGTATTTCATTACAATCTATTTATCTTTTAAGTTATAGTATTCTTCTTATTGTAGTTAGTTTATTTTGTGCATTAGCAACATTCTGTCATTTTCATTCAAATTGTTGGATTAAGGTTTTTGTGTCGTTAGCACACCTTACAAGTTTTTGATTGTAGATTATATTCTCAGTTCGTATGAGACACCAGTGCATCCCTAAGATGACAACACGTCATACTGTTGTCCAAATCCCATACTATCGTCCTTTGGCCAAGAGCCAATTAGTCTGCAGTCTAAGACCTTTGTAGTTTGCTCACCCAATTTTCAAAATCCTCCAGCCTGAAAACAAAAAATAGTGTCCAATTTGTCTTCCATTTGCCACCTCATTTTCTTATCTTTGTCAATGAGGTAGTTGAGGGAAATTTTCTCCCTGCTAACTCTTCTTTGTCTTAGAGACACGGGAGTAGCAAATCCCCTCCTCTACAATATGAAAGACAATGGTATAGGCTTAGTGAGGTAAGAAACTTCAATTAAAATTTGAAAGCCTACATTTGAGTTATAGGTGAATGGGTGACATAATTACATTGCATACAACAAATTGGAATTCCAAGGCATATAAAATATAAATGAAATCACATTTACTTGAGCATTTACATCGGAGTGGGTGAGATAATAACATCCTATAGAATGGATAGGCATTGCTAGACATTAAGAATTGATTTGAAATTACTTGATCTTGTGCACTTAGAGCAGATTAGATGTAACAATCACATTAAATGGAACAAAAATGCATTGACATCTATAAACAATATAAGTTGGAACACTAGATATTGAGTTATAGAGTAGTGGATGACAAACATTTACACTACATACAACTGATTGGCATTCTCAGGCATATAGAATATTAAAAAAATCCCAAGAATTGAACTAAAATGACTTGATCTTGTACACTTATAGTAGATTGGGTGAAACAATCACATTATATACAACAAATATGCATTAACACTTATAAATACTATAAGTTGAAACCCCATATATTGAATTACAAGTTATTGTGACAAACATTTACATCACATACAACAAATTGACATTCCTAGGCATAAAGAATATAAATGAAAAACCCATTGTAAACAGTATTAGTTGAAACCCTAAATATTGAGTTACATGTTTGTGAAAAACATTTGCATAGCATACAATAGATTGGCATTCGTAGGCATATAGAATTAATTGCAGTAGAATACCTATAATTTTATAGTGTGATGTTGTTGCTACTGCTCTTTTTGCAACCGCCTCTAGGAAAATATAGATATGAATATGAAAGTGAGACACTAAATAGAAATTGGAAAAGATTGAGTAATGCTTTTTTGAATTTGTAAATCTCTTGACATGGTCAATGCCGATTTGGTTGGAGTTTTTATTTTTTGTCCTTCTTTTTCAAATTTGAAAACTTGCTTCAGTGCCTTCAATTGCAGAGTTTGTATGTATTTATAGCATGCAATCCTTATTTGCTTCCCAAGCAATTTTGGTGGGCCTTAACACAATTTTTTTGGTGGTTGCAAGTGGCAAATGAGGAGAAGGAACTAGTTGTTGTGCGTTGGAATTTGATAGATGGGACACATCTGAATGATTGAACTACCTTGAGTGTTGTGTTGTTGGGAAAGTGGGATAGGGGAGTGTGTTCGATTGGATTTGGTAATGGGACATTCTTGGTTCTTAGTTGTTTTCATAGCATCAGATCTTTGAATATATTGTTGGTGATGTAATGCACCAGGTGATATTTAAAGGGAGTGTGGATTATACTAATTTTATATTTTGGCTGCATGTTTTCATGCTACGAGCCATTCAAAAACAATTTGGATTGCATGTTGGTTGTGTCAAATGGGCTTTGAATATTCTCTGACATGTAAGATTGTGAAAAATTATTTGTGTTTGGGACAAATATAAACCAATTATAAAACACTTTTTATCTGTACCTTGATCGATAGACTTTGTTTACTTTATGAGTAAAAATTGTTTTACAATTAGATATTAAGACGCTCCACTATGAAGTCCACGAATGACTACTATCCCACTATTAGAACCTACTATCCCACTATTAGAACCTGCACCACTATGGCCCCTCCACCGATAAACCAGTTTACTTGCAATGTTACAGACCATAAGCGAATTATGCTTTCACACGTAGTAGGTAAGGTTTGTGCTGCTCCATTCGCTGCTTCTTCCCACGGGATTATGCTTTCACATTCGAGCATTGAAAAAGTGAAGGAAAAGTGACGAGCACATTCGATCAGTAAATTCCGTACTAAACTTCTCTGCATAAATTTAATGGATTGGTGGAATTATACATGCTTTCCTGCAGAGATAACGTCAGCGTGCCCTTTCTGGGTAATTTCAGAAATGTCAAAAGGATATGGCAGTGAATTAAACATGAAGCTAGTGCTACCCTAAAAAAGTTCACACATTTATCTCTAGACTCTAGCCTGTTAAAATGGTCCAGGTAGCCTGTTCTTGCTTCTCTGTTCAACACTACTAAAAGTAAAGGGAAAGTGACGAGCACATTCGATCGGTAAATTCTGCACCAAACTTCTGTACTTGTCTGCATAAATTTAATGGATTTTGTCGAGCTCTATTCTCTTTCGTCTGGAGAAAACGGGAGCGCACGCTTTTTGGGTGATGTCATAATTTTGGAAATGTCAAGTGGCTTACCTTATTTATAGCCAAGGATATGGCATGTGAGTTAAACATTGAGTTGTAGCTACTCTAAAATAAGCTTCTTTCGCACTTATCTCTAGCCTGTTAAAATGGCTCAGGTTGCCTATTCTTCGTTCTGTTTGTTCAACATTACTAAAAGGTTTAGATGGCGAACATTATATGATACAAAAACACTCTTGCCGCTTTCCCACAAAAGGAGATTGCTCTACGTCAGGGCTAAAATAAGTATGTGAGTCTGATGGTGAGTTAGAGGGCTATGTTAAACATTTTTGAAATTAGAGTAATTTATTTTTGTCGTGCAGGCTCCGACTTCGGAGACAAACTACGAATTCGTTTCGGAGATGTTGATCGTAAAACAGTCGGTATGTATGCGACTCTTGGAAGAATGTGTCAATTTTGACTGTTTAGTTTCATTTGAGCAATTTAACGTCATATTCAGTGAATACTATGCCAGTTTCATCGAGCCCGCACTCGCAAACGTACGAGCGAATGACATACCCCTCAAATATGTGGGGCGATGATTTTATCTTCTCCCTTGTGACGAGAAACCAGGTAAGGTTTTATCTGTGTTTTGTTTCCTATTTGAAAAATTAGACTGAAATAGGCGCGTGATTTAAGAGCCTGCCTTGATTTTAATCATGGTACATTAATGATTAGTATTTATTCTCCCAGGAAACCATGGATGACAATGAGAAACGCATAGAGAGGTTGGTCCGTGAGATTAAGGACAAGTTTAATTCTATGGAGGACGGTGAGATAAGTCCGAGCTCGTATGATACTGCATGGGTGGCAAGGGTGCCCGCCATTGATGGCTCCCACCAACCACAATTTCCCCAGACGCTCAAATGGATAATTGATAACCAGTTATCAGATGGTTCTTGGGGAGAGGAAAGCGTCTTCCTTGCAAGCGATAGAATCCTCAACACTCTCGCCTGCGTCATCTCACTCACTATTTGGAACACTAGCAAGACTCATGTGCACAGAGGTTTAATGCTCACTATCTATCTATATCTATATATACACACACACTTATACTTGTTACTGTAAATAAATCTGTTTTCTGTTATTAACAAATGGCGAGACACACCATACTCGTTTTCTCGTAGACATTATGCCAGTGATAGTTTACAAATGGCCTTGTGGCAAGATGCGAAGTGCAAAATCTCATATTTTTGTCTGACATAATGGACATGAATTGGCTTTGTATTTGCAGGTCTCGATTTCATCAGAAGACACGCAGAACAAATGATGGAGGAAATAGTGGCCAACGGAACGTCCAAAGTATTCGAGATGGTGTTTTCTCCAATGCTTAATGAAGCTAAGAGTCTCGGCCTGGATGTTGACGCAACTCTTTTTAAAGAAATCAGTGAAAGGAGGGACGTGAAGATGAAACGGTAGAATTATATCTATAATTTTGCTGTTCTTTTTAATATATTATATCGAAGGAATTTTAAAACTAAAGCGTCTGTTTAAGGAAAAAATTGTTTCGACTCAGGATTTCCGTGGAACGCCTCCATAGCGTTCCCACTGGTGTATTGTACTATTTAGAGGGCGTGCAAGATGTGGTGGATTGGAAAATGATCCTTAACTTGCAATCCAAGGATGGCTCTTTTCTAGGCTCGCCAGCATCTACAGGCTGTGTCTTTCTGCACACTGGAGACAAGAAATGTCTCGAATTCCTGACCAGCCTTCTTTCTAAGTTCCGAGACCATGGTAAAGTTTCAAATATATAGAGCATTGTAGACTAGAATTTTAATTTGCTTTCCCGAGTTGTCGTATGGCTTATTGTATGTAGAAGTTAAAATGAGTATGAAGTCCCTGTAGAATATATTTATGGGACCCATAATATGATTTCGACTTCGATTTCGCAGCGCCATGCATGTATCCAGTGGATATCTGTGAACGTCTGAGGGCTGTTGATAATGTTGAACGGTTAGGGATCGACCGTTACTTCCAAACGGAGATCAAACAAGCCTTGGATTATGTGTTCAGGTGAGTCTTGGATCAGTTATTCTAGCCCGACTGTTTTTATCCGAAATTTATTTTTAAAGCAAACATGAGTCTCTCCTCAGGTACTGGGAGGAAAGAGGCCTCGGGTTTGGAAGGGAGAGCCTGGTTCCAGACATTGATTGCACCGCCACGGGCCTCAGACTCTTGAGACTTCATGGGTACAACGTCTCTTCAGGTCGGTCATTTGGAATCTAAGATTGTTTTCAAGGTATTAAACGTCAACTGTAAGAAGAATATTAGAATATTTATCTCCACGATAACTTTGGTCTTCATAGTTTAATCACTAAGCTTTTCATGTGGCAGACGTTCTGGAAAATATAAGCGCTGACCAGCTTTATGGTGGGGGACCTTCGGATATGTTAAGCCTGTACAGGTGTTCACAGATCAACTTCCCAGAAGAAACATTAATGAGAGAGGCGAGTGCCGTGGCCAAGGCTTACCTATCCCAATGCATTCGAAGTAACCGCTTTTCTCACGAGCTGGCTATAACCAAAGACCTTCGCGGAGAGGTGCTAACTATTGCAATACGAACCTTAGAAACATCAATGTTTGTTTAGTAACATGTACAGCTTACAATGTTTGTTTATTTATTCGTTCATGCTCTCAGATTGAGCATGCTTTAGATTATCCCTGGCACACGAATCTTTCAAGATTGATGGCCAGAAATTACATCGATCAGTTTGCGTCCAATCACTCGTGGATGGAGAAGACAATATATCAGTAAGAATCGTTGCATAATCTTAATTCAAAATTTTAGATTTGAGTATTCAGTGCGCTAAATGTTATTGACTTTTATTTAGACTGCCCAATGTGAGCGACAAGAGGTTCTTGCAACTGGCCAAACTGGACTACAATAAAGTGCAGGCTTTACACCAAATGGAAATTCTAGAAATTACCAGGTGCTGTAGAATTTGTTGTACAAAGAACAACAAAGTAGTCTTTTAAGTTTAAGTGTTCAATAACTGATATTGGTCTGTCTGGCTGTCTATCTGTGAATGTCAAAGATGGTATGGGGACTGCGGTTTCAACCAGCTCACTTTCACTCGTCATAGACCAGTGGAAATATACTTCACCACTGCAGTGGTGATGTTTGAACCAGAATACTCTGCCTGTAGAATTGCTTACACAAAAGCAGCCTTGATTGCAGTTATTCTGGATGACCTCTATGATTCTCATTCATCGCTTGACCAAGTAAAGCTATTTACTGAAGTCGTCAAAAGGTGGGTAGAGATGTATCCAAATATATATATAATACACATTAGATTATCTCATGCCGCATTTAACAGAGTTTCTCTTGT
Source organism: Sequoia sempervirens (assembly GCA_007258455.2). NCBI lineage: Eukaryota > Viridiplantae > Streptophyta > Pinopsida > Cupressales > Cupressaceae > Sequoia > Sequoia sempervirens. The sequence continues at coordinate 12,075 of VDFB02008273.1, forward strand.
TGCTGCAGATGGGATTTATCTCTTTTGCAGTGCCTTCCAGCCCACATGAAAATCTGCTATTTGGGTTTGTATAAAACTGTAAACGAATTAGGGCAACAAGCACTGGAGGCTCAGGGACGTGACGTGCATCCCTAACCTTCGCTCAGTTGTAAGTAGACAATTAATGCTACGACCTCTTTTGAGATTCAATGAAAGAGCTATTTACTGCATATCTTGAGAGTAATGCTTATGCTATGCGCTTTAGTGGGAAGAGCTGCTCTCAGCTATAGCAAAAGAAGCCGAATGGGCTGATGCAAAGTATGTGCCCTCATTAAAGGAGTATCTATAGAATGGGAAAGTATCAGTTGCGCTGGCAACACTCATCCTAAACTCCATATTTTTCACGGGAGAGCCTCTTCCTGATGACCTCCTCCGTCAGCTTGATTTTAGAGCTCCTTTTCTCCATCTCGTATGTCTGACAGCGTGTTTAATGACTGATGCTAGAACTTTCAAGGTAAGGACTGAAGTCGAACGCACTGCCCATGGTCTTGTATTTCATAGAAAAAATTACTTCTTGTTACGCCTAACAAGCTTTTCCCGTTGTAATTAATATAATGAAGGATGAGAGAGATCGTGGTGAACTGGCATCGTGCATACAGTGCTACAGAGGAGATCATCCTGAATGCACAGAGGAAGAAGCTCTCAGTTATCTCTTTGATTTCAACCAGGACAGTTTGACCGAACTGAGTTACGAGTTTTTGAAGCCCGGGATGGTACCAAAATGCTACAGAAGGCTTCTTTTTGACACTGCTAGGGCAGCCCAATTGTTTTACAAGAACAAAGATGGTTTCGGGATGTCTGCCCAGGAGATGGAAGACCATATTGCAAAGTTTCTGTTTGAATCGGTCCTTTGACATAAGGCAGTCTGGTCTGTTTTAGATTTGACTATGTGCCAAGGAAATGCAATGTTTGTGAAGGTCGAAAATAAAAATTAGGAATTAGTCCAATGCATGCCATGCTACATTTTTCTTTTATCTTTGAAATAAGAAGTCTCAGGAAAATAATTTGTACCATAAAATTCAATGGCCATGCATCGTTTATTATATTTTGAGCGGCGAGCTTTAAATTAAGGAGCTCCAACTTCTATGTATGTTTGGTATTTGACAGTGAATTTATTATATAGTAAATAAATATGAAATTATAGATATTTATAGTCGTGGGTAATAATATAATATATTGTTATTATTTAATAATAAATATATATGTTATAATTAAGTTCAATTTTTAGATTTGGGCTGAATTGAGGTTTAGAACATGAATTTTTTAATTTGTATAATGAGGGTTAGTTTGGATTGGTCTTTTGTTCATCAAAGTTATATCAAAAGAAAAAATAATATGAATGATCTATTACAGTAAACTATCACAAGACAGTCAACAAAACTTAAATCTGAAATATTAGAACCTAATAACCCAACAAACACTATAAAAAATGGAAGAAACCATGAACGAAACAAGCCCAAGTAAACCATAATAGAAAGGCTTCCTTTATATTCTTTTGAGTGATTTATTGAAGTAACAATGATACAAGAATTGAACCAATTAACTATGGAAATGTTTTTACTGCCCATTAGTCTAACAACCATTTTTTTTTTCATTTAGGGGCTATACAGGCAAGGGGATGATAAAGGGTGGTAAAATGAAAAGAGGAGAAGCTTTCCCTTGCCATAAAAATATTAGTGTTGAAAAAAATGTATGTTTTTTTACATATTCCAAAAGACTAAAGAGCCTTCCTTGAAACACCTTGAAGAAATCCATAAGAGTATGCTTGTGATTTAGCTTTAGCACCATGAAGAAAAAATGGAGAATAATTAAAGAAAAAATATAGAGATTAAAAAACCTAAATTTACATTGTTTAAAAGATAATTTGATTTTCTAATTAATTTTTAATTATAAGAAAAATTGCATACATCCAAATACACATGTTTAACATATTCATTTGTGGTGATCAATGGGTTGGTTTAAGCAACAAGATGTTGATATGGTTGGTGGTATGGGTGGTGATATGGATCATTATTTTAAACATTCTCCATAATGTTCAAGTCCCATTATAACATGCATCTTTCAAATTTCTTTGTCAAAGATAGAGATTTAGCAAATACATTTGCAACTTATTTTTCAATTCTACAATATTTCATCTCTATCATATTTTTCTAAATAATTTTTTGAAAAAAATAATGGATTTCAATGTGATTTTTCTAACATGATAGACATTTTTTTGTTAGTTGCATTATCCTTTGATTCTTAAAAAATATCACTCTTGAATGTTTTTATGGTTGATGCAAATCGTCAATTGATTTATGAGTCATGTAGCTTCTTAAGATGCTTTTTATGATCTAATAAACTCACCTTTAGTACTATTTAATGATATAGTAGATTAGTTTTTGCTACTCCAAGAAATTAGTTCTACACTAATATGACAAATATATCTTCATCTAGACTATTTTCATTAGTATGAATCATAGTATTTGCATTTATACATCCTACTAAAGAGTATATCCCACATATTTATATTTAATTCCAACTTGATTTGTTGATTAAATATATCAAAATATTTTCTTTTCTACCTTTCAATGTTGAACATGAGGGCCACCATGTACTTGAAAATAACACCCACTTTGTATTTATTATGTCTAGTATATTTATTACAAGGTAAAAAAAAAAAAAAACCAATTAATTATCATTATAAAGTACTATCAACTTCCTCAAGATCATATATAGCACTATGTTTGATTCCAACTTCAAATGGATTTATAAGTTTATAATTAAGATTTTTCTAAAGCACATCTAATGCATATTTAAAAATATTTGCTTCAATATTTCCTTACCAAGTAGAATGGTTTTAAAATTGCTACTGGTAATAATCAAATAATCTTGAATACATAATGTTATAGTTAGTAGATTGTTAGCATAAAAATTATATTACATTTTTTAATAAACTATATAAACTACCATTGGTTATGCTACTGATTATGGTGCAGTTACAAAATTGTATTCTCATGTATAAATTATTTCTTTGTTCATCAAATAATTATCAAGTATTTCCCTTTCTCCTCATACAAGTATCATAGTGATGTGATCATATTCTTATGACAAAGGTGATATTCCTTTATACAAATACTATAGATTTAATTTTCATAGTTGAAAAATGAAAATTCAAATGAAACTAATGAATAAAAATTTATGGGGAATAGTAAATGAGAATGAAAAATCACCTACATATGCAAATAAGTTATTATATTGGAATAAATTCAAGGCTAATATTGGTCTTGTTCTCTTTGACTTTGAATTACATCTTATAGATTTAGAAAAATTACTAGTTGAGATTTAGGATAATCTAAATAAAATGTTTGGCACAAAAGAAATTAATACATTTTTTTCCCCTAAAACTTCAACAATTTAGATTCAAAATGGAAGATAGAATCACTATGTAAAATCACATAAGTAATTTGAGGTATCACATTAGGCAACTAGCCAAATTCAAGGCTCTAATAAATGATGATGATGATGATGCTAAAGTTATTTTTGATAAATAGTTTTTCTTCAAATAATGTTATTTTTACACTCAGTTAAATAACTTCTCAAACCTTAGAAGATATGATTTCAACCCTTTTAGTAGAATATAAGAGAACAAATGGAGAAGATATAAAAGTTGATTCTCAATAGAAGAATGCATTATCTTCAAGAAGCAATAATAAAAGGTTAGGTACAAAAAAGGGGAAATTTTGATGCAGGAGCATCCAGTGGTGTAAGGGCAATCTTGCATCACCCAAAAATAGTTAAATTTCAAGTTTCTCGTTTTTTAGATGTTTTTACATTTTTGGATACCCTTTTCGTCATAATGAAATTCCCAATTTACAGTTTTCATTTTCTATTCCTGGGTTGAAATATATTGCAGTTTTAGTTTCCCAGATTTGCACCTGAAAATCTTCTGAATTAGATTTGAGGCACTTAGAGTTCCCGGATTGGCCCCGAAACTTTCCAAAATTGGCATAACAAATTTTGAGCGCGTTCTTGACTTCAAGACCTTTCCAACGGTTTAAACGGTTCGCGAATCGGAGTCCCGGATCAAAAGTTATGGCCCGGGAAGTTGGCACACTTTCTAGAAGATACAATTGCAAATGTTCTTTTGAAATTTGAACTTCAAGTTGTAATTTTTCACCAAACCGCCTAAACTCAAATTTGAATGTTGTTTTGGCTCCAAACTAAAGAGGAGCTCTATTTATGGGCGGGTTTCTAATTTTTGGGTAACTTTTTGGGGACAAGCTCGCATATTGCGAAAGGGTGATTTTGTAGCTTTTTGTAACTTGCATGTGTTGTAGAACTTGGGGATTTGAGATCCTCTACATGTAAGAAGCTCCATTTTCTGAATAATAAAATTATTCTCTTGTTTGTGGGTTATTTTCTAAGTCTCGGGTTGCGCCCTCATCAAATTTAATATTTTTACTATAAGAAAAATGGTCACACAACTTGGTCTTGTAGAACTCAAGCTAGTGATGTTCTTAAAGGAAAAATCAAAGATAAAACACATGAAGTTAAATTAGCCTATGTATAGGATGAGGATACACCAAATGATGTTTTCTAATGATTATTGTTTTGAATATACTAAGAATGGATTTGTACTTTGATCCTTCACAATTGGAGGCAAGATACATAAGAGGATGGAGGATCTCTATCATCTCAAGCTAGCTTCTTGCTTTGAGATGGTGCTTTGTATGAGAAGCACATGTTATTTTTTCTTTCCTTTTGATAATGATAGAATTAAAGCATGCATGTATTATGAATTTTTCTTTTGAAGACATGAAGGAATTTGGTGAACTCAATAGGGATTGTTACCTAGATAGTTCATATGTTGTGATCTAGAGAATTATATCCTTTTGAGGGTCATGAGACAAATTAATGGAGCAATACATTCTTTTTTGATAATTGGGGGATCTATTATTTGGGGGTTCAGAGAGGTGGTAATATGGGAACTTAAGAATCTATTTTGAAAGCTACACCCTTCCAAGGGTTATAAAGTAACTTGATGGATGAAGGTTAAAATGCATAATCGATGTTATTGTAGATCAGAAGAAATTATACATTTATACAAGGTGAGTATAGTTATAATTTTATAATTGAATCAACAATGTTATTTTAACAATGCAATATAATAGTTAAGCATAAATGATATAGTAACATTCCCCCCTTATTACATTATTCTTATAAAAGTATCCCTAAAACCACAAAATCACCTTTCCAAGTGGGACCCCCTTAAGGAATACATAACAAAGCTTGTTGATTACAAAAAAAATATACATTCTTGAGAAGATATTCCTTTGAAGAAAAAATATTGAATCAAATGGAACTCCATCAAGCTGCCTCATAACCCCTATAAAGGTGCACCTTCAAGCTAAATTCTCGAGTTCTTGGACTACCATTTTCTCAAACTCTAAAATCATTGATTCCCAAATTATTTGACAACAATCCATATTGAGATTTACAAGCATAAGGATCCATAAAGTTGTCTCTTGACCCTTGTAAGAGTATAATTCTCTATCACAGGCTCATAAACTCACTAGAGAACAATCCATATTGAGTTTGACACCAAATCCCTTACCTATCTCTAAAAGTCAAACTTCATAATATATGTATTCTTGTAATCAATCAACATCACACAAGGGAAAAAGGAAAGAAATAAAAAAATTCTTCTCATGCAAAGCACCATCTCAAAGTGACAAGTTGACTTGATATTGTAGAAATTCCTCCATCCTCTGGTGCCACCAGCCTCCAATCAAGATCTTATTACACTTTATTTGTTTAATTTCTTGGATGAGTCTATGGAGGCCTCATTAGGTGTTGCAAAGATAGCCTCGAAAATCCAAGAATAACTATTTGAGGATCCATTCAAACCTTCAAAGGATATATCAAATGTAGCATGGATGTTTCCAAAAGCACAAAAATTTAGAATGACCATTTTATTTTCCTTTTCATACATATTATGAATGAGTGCATAAGCCTTTATCATAGTGAACATTGAATGAAATTTTAATAGCAATAAACACAACAAGAAACATGCTCATTTTATGGTTTCCTTTTCAATCTACAGTCTCAAACATGCTTCTATTCCCTTTTTTATCACATAAACATACCCCTCTCTATTGTGTTGGCTTTATGCTCTTTTTAATCACATAAACATACCTCTCTCTATTATGAGTCTTGTATTATTCCACCCAATATCCTCTCTTCCTGCATGTGCCTTAATGTAAACTACTTGTACTTTGCAAATTACTTGCTTATGTTCTTTCACAAAAGCAATAAAATTAGGCATAAAAATGAATGATACAAACCTAACAAGCCTGTATCCTTCAATTCTTCACAACACTACATAGTCCATTGAATCAAACCAATGTGGAATGAAGTTTGAAAAATACAAAATTGAACCAAATCAGAAGCTCTTGTAAAATGTCTTATTTCATGGTGTCTCTCAGCCACAAACAAAAAATAAATCTCTAGCAAATAATTTGTTAGGAACTTTGACATAGATTGAAGAGGAAAGTGAAGAACGAGTACCTTCTTGCTAGCAATTTTAGGGATGCAACACTTGAATGAGGAAAGGGTTTTATGAAAAAAGTATTTACTAAGGGATGAGTGCAAGTGACAAGTTGCATGCTCAATAAAGGCGAGGAGTTTGCATGTATTGAGTGTTAAATGGTGTGAGAGTTAGGATACACTTCACATTTTAAAATAGATGAAAAATAAAAATGCAACCCAAAACAAATAGCCTACCAACCATATACATTTTCTAGGGATGCAAGAGTGTAATGCAATCTTACATATGTAAAATATAAAATTTAAACCTACATTAAAACTCTACCCTACAATAAAAATATTGAAACTAATCCACAAAAGAACCCTAAACATGAAATTTTTATCGTAAGGCTAATTTTAGGGCCAATTGTAGGGACATGACACATAACATAAAGCATGGCATTTTTTAATGGAGCCCATTGAAATTAGTCTCACATTAGATATTAATGATGGGCCAAATAGAAGGCACGGGCAATAATGAAGGTATGTGAATGCAAATTTTAGGTGATATAACAATAGAGTAAAGAAATGTGAAGTAAAAATAAAGATCAAATAAATCACACATGTCCCCCAAATGAGGGAAATGCATAAATAAGTTATAGGATCCCAAAAGACAATGTAGATATGAAAAGTGAATAGGACTACACACAAGATGAAATATGAATGCCAAATAAAATACAAAGAAAAGTAAGAGTGATGTATAATAAAAGAACTCATATCTCTTATTAGGTGGTTTCTCTTTTATATTATGTGTGACTTCAATATGTATCTTCCCTTTATTTATAAATTCTTGAATTTTATATTAGAATGCAATGAATATATACATAGATTATATATGTGTATGATGATAACTACATTAAAAATATTGATTGAAAGATAATTTGCTATGCATCATTGCTAAGTACTTGTTATTCCTATGTGAAATAGGTCTAGATAAATGGTTAATAAAAGCATGTGATCCAAATTGAAAAATGAAGTTAGAGTAGGCAAGATGAATTCATCCATTTTAAAACTCTACTACATAAGTGTAACCTAAAATTTCCAATTAATAGAATATAATCATATATGTGTATATAGTTAGCAAGAAAGAAATATTTCACATTACAAAAGAAACACCCATAGAACCCTCATGTTTTTCATGTAGTATTTCCTCATTGCAATTCATAATATCATCAATTAGAAGTAATTAATTATCATTTCCTTGGCACAAGAAATCATGCAACATACAAGAAGCGGTAGAATAATCACCATAAATCTCAACATCATCATCATATAAAGGGAGTTAATGCATCTAAGGCATATACATCTATAGACTCAATACAATCAATACATACAACAAATTTATCAATAATGGGTATGTTAATGTCATGCAAAGGTAACTCAATTGATAATTCATTGCTATAAAAATTCAGCAATATCATAATTTACATGATCATCAATAGGTTCATGGATATATATATTATTAGTGTATCTAATAATCATGGGTTAACACTAATCAACTTTATGAAGGAAGGAAAATATCTAACACAATTTAAAACAAATTCTCCATAAAAAGTTCACATCCCTACCCTTATAAATATTTTTGTGAAGTATATCAAATATAGAAGGATGTCATACAATAAAAGATAAAACTCTATCAAAATCTAAAATGTATGCATGAAGATCATATAGGGAACAAATTCTAAAGGGTTCCTTAATGTTGGTAGATCTAAGGTGGGGGGATGGGAAATAACCAGGCCAATAAACTAACCCTAAAAATAGGAATAGATTAATTAAAAAATATCAAATGATAAATTATATCTAATTAGGTAAGTTTGTTAGGTTCATGAAAATGAAAAAAATTCCTTGCATGGGTGATCTATATTAATTAAGCACAAATCAATAAGATTAAATTGAAGTTTTGTTGAAAAAAAATAGATTGGATCAAGTAATATTAAACAACATATACAATCACACCATAAATAGTAATAAATAAAGAGAGAGATTGCCTAACATTGTGAGAAAAATGTGTGTCAAGATTGATTAAGATAACAAAATCTATCTACCTTGGTATTTAGAAATGCTTTAGATAGTCATACTAGTACAAGCAGATCAAAGTTAGAATATTCCTTTTTTCTCTATGTTAGGTTTCCTTCATGATTCTAGATCTATGTCCACAAGTAAACGTGTGTATATTATTTTTAAAAGAATATTTTGTATGATTGAATGATGTGATGACCAATAGACATGGTATGTATTCTCCTAATTTCCACAATGTGAAATCAAATTGAGAATTGACATCTCAAAACCATCCCATCACTTTTCCTCAATAATTTGAAATGTCTTTTAGAACTTTACCAACTATACTAAATTTATTGATCATTACTAACTTTAATAGTTGGTATGAGTTTCCACAATCCATGAAGTTGATTAGACTAGTCTATTGGATGCAACTGTGTATGTTTTTTTATCAACGTTTTGGATCTCACTTTTTGATGATAGATAACTTCAAAATACATACATAGTTGAATCCAAAAACTTGCTCTAATCAAATTACTATCTTTACCAAACTTAAATATAAATATATAAGAAATAAATATTTAATATTATTTTAAACATTAAATTTATTTATTAAAATTCAAATATCTGATTTATACCAATTAACTAAATTCAATTCTTGGTAATTTTGATGTACTAGTCTAATTACTCAAAACAACTTACCCAATATTTATTGCAATAGTTCATGTGACAGAAATGTGCTCAATCAGTATGAGAGAAGGGACAAAACTGTAGTTTGAGAGATTAGGGGTTAATATGATGGAGACGTATATAGTCGGTATGCCCAAACTGAGTAAACTACACTGTGAGAAAATTGCGCTTTGGTATTGGAGGTTATAAACATTGGCTCAGTTATGTCTGGGTGAAATCACAATACCGTGTCTCACTTTTTTCCCAAGATGGACAATTACACCAATATTTTTAACTAAATCTTCCTCTTCTGAAACCTATAATAGCTAAACCATAAATAATTTGAAGATGATGTGAACTAGTGATTTGTGGAAATTTGTGTGTAGATTCTATTTTTTTTTTTCAAAATTTCCAAAATAAATAATGAATCTTTCAACATCTCCTTTAATAACTGGTTTTAGACAGAAAACAACATTTTCAGAAAGTAATGTTCATTTGTGTCGTACAACATAAATTTTCTTCTATAACTTGGATTAAATTCTAATTTTTGGAATATATATTCTCAACATCAATATCTAGGGAAAGGATATTTTTTCATAATTTTTTGTTTCATATTTTTTTTAAATTAATTTTTGAAGTCACTGTAACTATAATTTGGACATACGTGTGTGTCGTACAACTTAACTTTTTGTGTATATATCAAAATCCAATTTTTATTTTTTGGGTGAAACAAGGAAATCAATATCTAGGGAATGTGCATTTTTTGAATTTTTTTTACAATTGTTTACTATTTTTCCACCTCTGCACAACAAAGAGCTTGATGTTCAAAGAAAAACCTATGTTTACTAAAAAATGAAAATTAAATACATGATAAAATGAAAATATATCAAACCTATACTTGTTGGAAAGCTAGTTTCAAGGGCTACAATCTTGAAAAATATAATTTTTTAAATGATGTTATTTAATCCCTCAAAAGTAAGGAAAAAGTGGTTTTTTTCCAGCATTTTGATAGTTGTGAAGGAACTCCATTGTGGGTATGAATTAATACTATAGGGGTTATATCCAAGGGGGTTTTATATAAGGGGGTCTTATCTATTCCTCTTTAATTAAAACCCTTTAGATGGAGCCTCTCAAGACTTTAAATCATTAGTTTTTTCTAAAAATAATGATTTAAAGCAAAAATCAGCACATCCCAAAAGTGAGACACAGTATTGTGCCAACACTTGTCTACACTTACATAGTAATGAAATTGTAGGTCCAATAAATATGTCTCTCTATAATTTAATAGACATTGAATTGTACATCTGGAGGGTAGGTACTGAGATTACTACTCTAGCTTTCTTGAATCGTGCAGAGATAATGCCAAGGTTTGGAGATGTTGTAATTTCAAAAATGTTTTGCTATATTTTGGGTGAGGTTTCAGTCGATAAATTGTCTCACATCAGAAATAATTGCAAGGTCGACGTTAAACAATATTTAGATAGCTAGAAACCTCTTTGTACTTTGTTAGGAAATATCTTTCAAAAAATGTCCAAAATAAAATCTTCTAGTTGTAAAAATAAAAATTTCTAGCAGTAAGGGAGAGGGCCCGCTGGTGGTGAGGGATATGTTGTGTGAGGGGTCCACTTTAGTAGAAGAAACGTCAGCCAAAAAATTTATTTGCACAATGTATGGATTGAGTCACCATCTAGGGCATTATGATATAAATTTTTATAACCTTTTTTGAAACTAATATACTTGTAAAAGCTTATATATAGAAATAGAAACAACATTTTCATACATGTAAGAGTTGTTGTAATTGAAGAACAAACAAACCATACATCTAATTCATTTCATTGTAAATGAACAAGGCTATATGTCAAATGAAACAAGCAATACATGCTATTGTATCATATCCCCAATTCAGACACCTTATGCAGCTTCTAAAGTATGTATATTTCAAATTTGTTCTAAGATTACAATTGTATAAACTGTTCAATGTATGTTTATTATTCATACATATCATGATTTACTTTAGAAACATTTGCATACATACATATCATTCCACCTACCATCCTTAGTTTACAATTGATTTAAAAATGTTAAATTAAATATTTCATTTGCATAAACACATACACACAATCAACCAAATGATAGGTGCATGAAACCCTTAACAGTCAAGTATATGATACCTTCAAATGCTATATTGCAAAGATATATATATATATATATATATATATATATATGACAATGATATAAATTTTTGTTTCATATAGCCATGTTCATTTATACTTAAACGAATTATATGTATGACCTTTAGTTCTTTAATTATAGTGACTTTTACATGTATGATAATGTTGTTTCAAGTTATATATAACCCTTAAATTGAGTATATATATACACATATATGCATATATATATACATATACATATGAATATATATGTATATATGTATATATGTATAGATATACATATACATACATACATACATACATACATACATACATATATACATACATATATATATATATATTGAACTGGGAAGAAAATAGGGGAGATACCCACTATTTTCTTTCGACCACTCAATAATGTCCTAGGATCCCAAATTGGATTAACTATCAACCCAAAGGGTGAGTGAATTCTCAACAAGGAAGACCTAGGAGGGGGTTCTTTAAGCTTTAAGGGGTTCACCACTAAGCAAAAGCCTGGAAAAGACAATTTAACATTCAACTTGCAAAACCTAGTAATGCAAGCTAAATAATGGATGCAAATGATGAAATTAAGCAACAAAAAGTTATGATGTATGTACCTGTGAAGTCTAGAAATGTGATGAGGATTCTGGAAATGCAAAAATGTTGTCAAAATATGCTAGGGAGGACTAAGACGCCCTTACTTTTGTCTTAGTCTCACTGCTATTTTTCAGGGAAGATGCAAAATCTTCGGATACCAGAACCGGATCTGAAATAATTTCTGAAAAATACCCTTGGGAGGATAACATTCCCTAGGTGGTGACTTAGTCTCATTTGGAATTTCTAAAATCTTTGAATGTGGTCCTGAGGCTCAATGTCTGCACTTCCTTCTTCTTAGATTGTAGGTCTTGAAACTTCCAAATCTAGCCTACAGGTGAGTTTCTGTGAAGATGAAAACTTTACAATTATGCAACTTTGCAACTTTGCACTTCAAATGATCTTCAGGTCTTCAACCTAAATCTACAATCACAAACACACAAGAGGGGAAAAACTTGTTGATTGTTAGTAAATGGGGGTTTGCCTTGGTCAAACCCCTTGTTGGTAATTAAAACTTGAAATGAAATAGAAATGATGAATGAACAAAGTGTTATGTTGTAACTCACCAAACCCTTGTTGTGAAATCTGCAAACTCGTGTGAGATGGCTAGCTTGAATGTAGATCTTGAATCAAAGGAATCCTTGATAGATCTTGACTTGAATTGCTTGCTTGAATTAAAACCCTACATCACAAATGTTAGCTCAGAAACACAAATGATGATAGAATATCCTTGATATGATGCTTGAATCTTGATGATGGCTCCAAATGCTTGATGAATTTCTCTTGAATTCTCTTGTGAACTCAATTTTCTATGAGGAATGAATACTTGAATGTTTGTTACATTGCTTGGATGATAAAATGAGTGAAAGAACCTTGTGTTTATACTTATCCATGCTTAATATTCTGAAATTGCACCACAACAAGCCAACATATGAATTCATTAATTAAAGGAGGCTAAGTCCTGCTAAGATTTTAAATTAAATCTTGAAAACAATCTAAGGAGGACTAAGACGTGCGTCTTAGTCTTGAGGCATGAAACTTAGGGCACAGACTCCAAAAAGGGACCCATTTAAGGTGCCTTTGAAATTAGGGTCCCAAGACCTTTGAGGGACAAAGGTGCCCTTGGTGGCATCTTAATACTAACCCAAAAATTAGGGACACATAGCTAGAATTATTAAATTATCATTTATCCTTTGATGTTTGTAAGGATTAGCCATAAAAAGATATAATTCATTAGGCTTGTGGATGCAAAATAGGACCAATTAAGACACAAATAAGGATAAAAAAAGCAAGGAAGGCCCAAAAAAGTGTGAAAATTCAAAGGTATGCATTTTCCTACACTACATTTAGCCCCCACTTTAGTGAGAGGATGAACTTGCTTCAAACTCACACTGAAGTAGCCACCACACAATCAAGAGGGGTTCAAATGTAAAAATGCTAGTAAGATACGATGACAATAACCAAGAGGGTGGCCAAGCCCCTAGGATTAAGATCCTATGGAAAACCAATATAAGCATTGATTAGTTGAAAAATGGATGCTTCATGGTTTAAGACATAGAACATCACTTTTCTCCAGCTAATATTCAAGGATGCCCTAGAGATCTCAACCCAATAAAGAATGAAGGAAGAGATCCGACAATAGGGTATCTTAGGATATGTTTGGAGATTAATTAATGCTAAATGAGGGGTTCACCACCAAGTTTAAACTTGGAAAAGATAATGAAATGCAAGATGCAACACTAAACCCTAGTTTGATTACAAAATGACCTAGAAAAGTGTGTTTAAAACAAAACAGAAAGTTGCAAAATAGAATGTATGCACCTGGAAACTTGTAGAGACTTGAATGGACACTAGAAATTTTGAGAATCCTAAATATTTGGTGTACTTGGACTCATTCGCCATTTTGGGTGAATCAGTCCTAGTTCTGGATTTTTGCATAGGAGCAAGTTTTGAGAAAATGGATATCCAAATCTACAAAGATCTTTGAAAAACACCTATGGATTTTATGGAAATTCAAAGTTTGAATCTTCCCTTCTTAGTTTGCTCAATCTATTCCTCTAGGTTCTTGGATTCAAAACTTTGATTTCGGGGCTGTAGATGACCCTTTAGTGAAGATTATGAGTGTAGTGTAGAAAAATGCATACCTTTGCATTTTCACACTTATTTTGGACCTATTTTAGCACCCCTTGCATTAATTTCCCTTTCGGTCACTTATTATGGGCCCCTAAGACCCCTTTTTATGCATCCCAAGGAATTTTGTATCTTTAAACCTAACCAAAATCCATAAAAAACCATCAATCTTAGTAACCCACCTTTTAAATTGAAAAATCAAGCCTTGTGGGACCAAGATGCCATTGGTAGCGTCTTAGTCCTGGGGGCTTTATTTTCAAGAATTAAGAGTGGGAAATGAAAATATTTGAATTTATTTAATCTTTTGTTAGCCTTTGAGATCTAATAATTGGGTTATTAGGTAGGAATTCCTACAAAAGTAAGATTCACCCCCATTTTTCACATAAGATGACAAGAGTTGAGATAAGCTTTGAGCAAGAGACATAAGTTGAACAAGTTGAAGGAGCTTTTTAGTTCTTGGAGCAGCCTTCTATTGCATTTTTGTAGGTTTTTCAAATCAATTTACAATTCAAGATCTAGCATTGCCAAGGATTAGTAATGGATTCCTATTATGGATCATGAGAGATTCTAGGTTGGAGATGCAACTAGCCATTTATCCAAGCCTAAGGACTTGTTTCTTGATTGATTCCATCTTCCATTATTGTTCTATTTTCTGCCTAAGGTACATTTCATAATTGTGACTTGTTAAGGTGATTAGAGATCTCCTTTGTAGGTCATTTACATTTACATTGTAAGAATCTTGTTCTAACACATTTTAATAGGGTTTCTCCATGTTCTAGCTTACATAATATTAGACACACTTAAGATTAGGGCACACACACATTTCCTTTTCCAAATTTATGCTTTTTCCATCAAGGTTTAATTACCAAACAAGGGGTTTGACCAAGGAAAATTCCCATAAATAATCAATCCAAATTCCTTTGTTTTGTAGGTCTCTTTGTAGGTTTAGATCTGAAGACTTGGTGAAGAACGAAGTGCAGATCTCAAAGCTCAGGATCCTGTTCAAAAATCCTAGAAATTTAAAATGAGACTAATACACCATCTTGGGAATCTTAGTCCTCTCAGGCTCAATTTTTAGAGATTTCTAGAGATCTAGTTCTGAGATGTGAAGACTCTGTATTTTCCCTAAAAAATAGCAGTGGGACCAATACGCCATCTTGGGTGTCTTAGTCCTCCACAACATATTTTGGCAGCCTCTTTTCATTTCTAGAATCCTCACAGCACTCTCTAGATTTCCCAGGTGCACACATTCCATCTCCTTGTTGCATAATTTCATCATTTGCATCTTCATTTAGCTTGTACTATTAGTTTTAGGTCATTTTGGATATCACAACGTGTTTTCAAAAAAATTCTTTTCCAAGCATTTTCTTGGTGGCAAACCCCTTAGAACTTAAGAATCCCTTCCTAGGACCCTCCTAATGGAGAATTGGGTCACCTTGAGAGGTTGTTAGTTTATCCAATTAGGACTCTTAGGACATTAGTGAATGGTTGAATGAGAAAAGTGTGATATCCTAAAAAGGTATCCATTTTCCCACTCATTAATGACCTTGCAAATGGGGAGAAAACTCTAACAAGCTTGCAACCTAATCATCAATGATCTTCAAGTCTTCAAAGCACCTATATCTAAAATCACACAAAGAGAGAGAGAGGGAGAGAGAGTATTGATTGTTAGAGAATAGAGGTTTTCCTTAGTCAAAACCCATTAGGTAATTAAAACAAATGACGAGAAAATGAAATGAAGGCATGAAACATGAAACAAAGAAAATGAATCATGTTCAATAATACCTTGAATGATTCCTTGTAAATGATGTCTTGTAAATCTGCAATCTAGCATGAAGTGGCCATGGAGGATGTAGATCTTGATCTTGAAATGAATGAAGAACAATGCTTGACCTTGGATCTTGGGTGCAACATCACAACACTAGCTCAACAACATGCTTGATGCTTGATATGCTTGAAATGATGATGGATCTTGAATTTTTGCAACAATTGATGAAGAATTCTACTCTTGAATGCCTTAAAAATGACCTTGAATGATCTCTTAATGATCTTGTGAAGTCTTGGAATGCTTAATCCTTGAGTGCTTGACTTGATAACATGAATGCTTATGTTGCTTATGTGAAATGAGGATTTGAAAGCTTTTTTATATAGGAAATGTACTCAAATGATCGTTAACTTGATCCCCAAGGCCAACATGGAAGAAATTTGAATTAAAAACCCACTTTTCCTGCTCAGAACCTTAAAAATAGGCCAAATGGGACTCATTCACCCAAGGTGGTGAATGTGTCCCACAAGGGCTATTTTTAGTCCTAAAGTGTTGGGGAGTAAAGGAATTAGGCTTATATGTTGATATTGTCAGCTTTTAGTTAAAGTAGGCCTTAGGATGCACAATATGGGTCATAGGGGCCTATTAAAAGGTCACAAATGGAATGGGGCCAAAAATCCAATGTGAAAGTGTAAATAAATACATTTTACAACACTAAATTAGGGAAGAATTAAGTTAATTTAGCTTAAAAAGGGCCCAAGGCCTAATGTGGATGTGTAAAACACCTCACAACACTAGACCAAGGTGACATCAAGTCCAATTTATCATTAGTTATTCCCATATCAAGTGTGAAAAATGGATACTTTTTTCTACAATACATTTAGCCCCCACTTTAGTGAGAGGAGGAACTTACTTCAAACTCACACTAAAATAGACATTCAAGAGGGGTCCAATT
Source organism: Sequoia sempervirens (assembly GCA_007258455.2). Classification (NCBI taxonomy): domain Eukaryota; kingdom Viridiplantae; phylum Streptophyta; class Pinopsida; order Cupressales; family Cupressaceae; genus Sequoia; species Sequoia sempervirens. The sequence goes on from VDFB02008273.1 coordinate 28,963, forward strand.
GTACCAATGTGAATGGTCTAGGATAACAAAGATCAAGGAGGTAACCAAGCCCCTAGGATCCAAGATCCTACGTCAAACTGATATAAGCACAAAAGGACACGTACAAGGTGTATGATATGCAGCAAAACAAGATACCGGAACATGCAATGTCACAGACATAAAGATGAAAAGAAAGAACAAGATAGATGCTTTGATTAAAATGTGCTCACTCTAGGGCCACAGAACTTTAAGTCATTCACGGGGTGAGTTATCCACAATACACTCACTCTGGGGCAATGGAACTTTAGGTCATCAGTAGGGTGAGTATCCAAAGAGGTGAGACACATACACATCTATTTGGTATGTGCTCTCACACACACATGAGTGGTTATGGGGAAATTCATGCCTAAATCAGGCTTACCACTCAAACCATACCAACAGTTATACCTTCTGATAAATTTCATCAGGTGCCACATGCTAATGAAATTTGAGCTCCATGAGGCAAGCAAAACATCATATGGTTGAAACTCATAGAAAATGCAAAATAGTGTGAGGTTTGTTCAAAGGTATTTTGTTTAATTTTTCCAAGGTCATCTTAGGGAACATTGTGCTCAACATCTCCAAGAGAGGAAAAATGCAAGGTCTCATCTTAGGGAACATTGTACTTAATGTTTCCAAGAGAGGAAAACTGAAAGAAATATCACACTCTCGGAAGAAATCAAGCCTATTGAGACCACCAAGAAAGCAATGCATCGTAGGAAGAAAGAAAATCGCTCAATGAAACATGAGTCTCGATGTATGCCCCCACTTTAAAGCGGTTTCTAATGCCATTGTTGTGAGCAATTGCTTTCAAGTAGAAGACATGAGAGCTTATTCAAAAAGCCCTATAAAGTCATATGTTTCTGAATTGAACTACATCATGAATGAGTATGTCACATTTGAGCCAACTTAAGGCATGTTGTCCACATCCTAAGCTTGCTCTTATATTTACATGAAAGGTGGTCAACTAGCCAAAAGAGACAATGACAAGTGACATATGAGAAAAAGGCTACCTAACCCCTTTCCCCCACTTAGTGCAAGACAAGGATGAGCCAAAATAAGTATCAGTTGGAGGAAATAGGTGCTTCAACACAATTAAGAGCACCACAATCGTTAAGATGTTGAATTTTTTTTTTTATTATATGGGAAAAACAGGTTTTGAAGGGACCCGAAACCCTTTACAACAAAATGTTCCTCCAATAAATAATCAAGAGCCTGCCAACAACAACCTAGCAGCCAAAAAACCAACCAGCACAGGTGCCTAACTAAAAAAAAGGCAAACAACAACTAGCAGCACCCACCCGCAAAAAAACAACAAAACAACCTACAAGAGACTAACACCCAACATAAACATAAAGAAACAAAAAACTAGTTAAGGCCACTCAGATTTTTGGCCACCTCAATCTACTAGTTCTTATGTTTTTCAACCATATCTAGCAGTTCCTTTTTCTCAACATCAAAAGCTTTCTTCCATTCAGTCGAACCTCTTCCAATAGGTACCTTTTCATCATCCTTCACAACTTTTTTACCCTTGCCCTTAGCCATTTGCTCTTTCTCCATGATCTCTGAGAAGAGAACTTGATCTTCTCTAAGCTGACCAATTTTATTAAAGAGAATTTCAAAAGCTTCTACACTATTCTTGACCAAGGTGTGGCTCACCTGCAACAATTTTTTGATATCACCATTTATACTAGCGACCTTGGCCTCAAGGACCTGCAGTCTTTCCTCACACAATGACTTAAAGTCATTAAACAAACCTTCCAGTTCCACCATTCTATCAATGAGGATATAGAGGCCTTCTGAACATTCTGCATATTCACCTTTAAGCCTCTTATCTTGATATTGATTTTATTGAATTCTTGTAAAGTCCATTTAGCCAATTTGAAGGTACCTGTAGCCCCAACCCTAGCCATATCCAACAAACCAAACATAGAAGTATCATCTTCATCCAGGTATGAAAAATCCTCCAAAAGAGGATCAATCTTCAAGGGTGAATTAACAATTTTCTTTTGCCCATTCTCTACATTCAAATCCTCATCCTCCTTGTCCAGAGACATCTTAGGCATGTCATGAACTAGATAATCCTCAACAGTCACCATTTTTTCAATAAGAATCTTATCTTCCTTAGCCTCTTTGGGGTCCCTGGCCACCACTACATAATCCTTATTCTTCAAATTGGCCAACCTATTCGACAATCTTCTTGGTTTTTTAACTAAACCAACATTAACCTGGGTCCCGACTAGGAGAGCCCCACTAACAACACCTTTATCAACAACCACTTCCACAACCTTAGGAGAGGACCCATATGACCCTACCTCCATATCATCACTCCTAAAAAAGGCCAACCTCTTAGGATCCCTGTTACTTTTAGAACCCGCTACCTTCCTTTTCTTTGAAGCCAAAGCCACACCCATAAGGGAGAAATCATCCTTGTCCTCACTCCATTCCTCATCTGAAGAGGAATCTAAATCTAACGACCCAGATAAAGCACTTAAAACCTCTTCCTTGCCTTTGATGGCTGGAGTCGGGGTAAGAGATTGGACATGCTCCATTATATGCAAAATAAGCCCTTCATGGAGGATAGGGGCCCTCCTATTCTTCAGATGAGCATACATCAAGGATTCCAATGAAGATAAAAGAAAAAAGGGAAAGGAAATAAATAAGCCATGCCTAAAATGATTAAGAAGAGTGAAATGGTGACCAAGAAGAGCCTTAAATCTTCCTTCCAGCGTCACGTACTGCATCATCACCTCCACAACCCTAGCCCAGATCTTCTTGAGAGAGGTTCTATCATAACCCTAGCTCTCCAACCTGACCAAACTCTTCCACTCATCATCCTTAAAAAACTAGGTCATCACCTCCTCATTTCTCTTTTTGTCTTTGAAAAATTTCCTTCCCACAGTCGACATCCTTGTATAGGTGGAAATAAGGTCTTCATTCACCTCCACCTCCAGCCCTTTCATCACAAGCTTGCGATTATGCTAAAAAGAGACAAACTTGGATGAGGCATTAGGGTCATTCTCGTGCAATCTCTCCAAAAATGGAGTGAAATTTCCATGACGAAGAATGTTCTAGAGCTTCTTTTTTCTCCGAATATCACCATAGGAGTATGGCTCAACTTGGCTTCTATCGCCACCCATGGTAGCCCAAACAAAACACACAAAACCTTGGCAAAACATACCCAGAAGAAAATGAAATAACCATAAAACAACCACAAAGCGTGCCAGATGGGGAGAAGTACAAGGCCATAAAAGCCGCATCACCTTATCCAATGCCATCAATTCTTAATATGTTTCTAGCATTCTTGGGAATGATCGATCCCTCCTCCCATGAGCAAAATTCACTAAGGCTGACAACCAAATTGGAAAAATAATCAGCAAGAGAGTTTCCTTCCTGATAAATGTGAGAGACATGAGTCTCATCACAAGATTGTAACATAATTACCATATCAATTGATCCACGTTCCAACTTGGGGGATGCGTACCACGTAGATAATTTATGATATTCATAGAATCGCCTTCCAACTAGACTTTGGAGAAACCCTTACTAATTGTATATCTAACACTCATGAACACAGCCTCCACCTCTGCATGATGATTAGTCTATGTACCCAATGAGAGTGCCACCGAGATATTGAATTTTGTTACTTAAAGCCTTACATTTATTAATAGAATGACCATGAACTCTATGATAGGCATAAAATGAATGTTTGTAGTAAAATTTCTTTCATGTTCTTGGAGGAAGATATATCAAACGATCTTGGAGGAGTATCAACAAGATACCTTCTTGATCAATAGTAGAGGATGTTCTTTTATTATGTGACAAAGATATCTCTTGCTTAGTACAAGATGTCAAACTTACACGAATTTTTAGATTGCAAGATTTTGTACTCTCCTTGATAGGAGGGTGTAAAATCTAATGAATTCAAATCATTGGTGCTTTGCGTGATGACATTGACATTAAGTGAAGATTTCTTTGTTTCTCTCATTTCTTCCAAAGGATAACAATCAAGACCACTAGTGTCTATCAATTCAGGATGCATTAATGTTAAAGTTGGCTTAGAGGAATCTTTTTTGAGTGTGTTGATATTGAGTGAAGGCTTGTTTATTTCTATCAAAGGACAATAACCAATACCATTATTTGTTTCTTTTGTATGAGGGTATATAAGGACATGGATACCTTGTTCTCTAGGACCACATCCTTTTCCACTATACCCAAGTTGTTTCATAAGTTCATACCCTTTTCCATAAATCTTTTTCATTTCTTTTGGATCTAGTGGTTGTTTGTAATCAACTTCATCAAAGGTTGTGTAATTTGTTGTCTTTTGTTCTAAACTAGTGGAGGTGGATGCTTTCGAAGGGTCTTCTAAATTTTGTGTTGACATCACTGTTGTTCCTTTTCCCTTTTCAAAGTCTTTGTGTATGATCTTGTATTCTCCCATGAATGTTGGTGTGAAATCTAAGGAACCCCAATCATCTTCTAATAGCTTCATGACTGCCTCAATATTTTTTTCTGTCTTTTTGTTGCACAGATTCCACTTGTGCAGTTGGTGTTAATGTTGCCAAAAGGATTTTCTTTACCTTTCTCAAGTTGTAAAACACTATAAGGCTCATGATCAACGTTGAGTGTGTACACTTTGTTGTTGTAGATGTATTTCATTTTACGGTGAAGAGTAGAAGGCATGCCATTCATTGCATGAATCCACGGTCTACCTAAAAAAATATTATATGAAAAATCATGTGTCATAAGATGGATTGGTGTTTCTAATGTGGCCTTTCCAACTTTAATAGGTAAAGTGATTACACCAAGCAGTTTTTTTCCTACATTGTCAAATCCATGGATAGACAAGGAATCAAGTTGAATTTTTGATTTATCCACACAAAGCCTATCCAAGAGGTTTATGCTACACACATTAAGGTTTGGGCCATTTTCAACAAGGTTTTTCTTTATCTCTGTCCTATTGTATTGAGCTATGATCATGAAAGCATAATTTTGTTTTTGCACTTCCAAAGGGGGGAGCTCACTTTGGTGGAAAATAATGTCAACATTTATTCCTTGAATCATAGTTGCTATGTCATTCGGATTTGTACTAGAGAGGATCACAACTTGTTGCAAGTCTATTTGAAGCATAGTGTGATAATTAGGTGAATTCTAAATTAGGTCCCATAGGGATATCTTTGCAGGATTATTCTTAAGTTTTTCAACAAGATCATGTACACCTTTCCACCATGCAAAGGAAAATGAGGAGGATGGGGTAAGATGGGATTAGGAAAAGGTAAGGTTGATGAGGTTGGCTTTCTTGGTTGCAGATTGTTTCTAGTGTTGTGTGTATGAGCAACAATATTATGACTCGGCTATTGCGATACATTATTCTTAGGTGGGTAGAGGATGAATTTGGGTAAAGGATGAGTTGAGGTTGAATAATATTAATGTCCTTTAGTGAAGGAGAGTCTAATACTACTTCATCATTTTCATTTAAGGTCATAATATCACTATTGTCAATTTTATCATTTTGTTGTCCCATGATATCCTCCCTAGAAGGAGAGTTTTTAGGAGAACTAAAAATTAGATGTTCTTGAAATTAAAGGATTGGTTCTTCCAAAAGGATTTCATCGCAAGTAGGGGGATGAACAATGGTTGAACTATCTTCTTCATCAATGATGTTATGGTCTTGTTCCATAATGTTTTCCCTAGGGGAGGAGAGACACATAAGACCCTCATGACTTTCATCAATCAAAGTATTTTCTTCACGACTAGGATAGATACTATGAGAAGGATAAATGTGATTATCATCATTTTCCATGATTTCATTCTTGTTTTCTAAGGTATTATTCTCTTGTGCTCTAATATCTACCCTAGTAGGAGAGCTTTTAGGGGAGTAATAAAAAAGATGTTCATCACATTCCATGGTTAGGTTTTGTAAATTAGCTTCATCAGAACTAGGGGAGACATCAAGAGAAGGAGAATCATGCTTTCCAATGATTGGATCCTTTCGTTCGAATAGATCTCTCCAAATGGTGGGAGCATTAGGAAAGGGAGAAATGAGATTGTCATGACTTTCAAGTATATCTTCTAACACAGAACCATCGCCTTCATTACTATGAAGGATATTAGGAGAAGATTCAATGTGATTGTCATGGTTATCTACAATTACACCTTTATTCCCTATAATGTTTTCCCAAGTGGGAGAAGTAGGATTGTTAAAGCTCTCAATTATTAGATCTCCTAACACCAAAATGTCTTCCTCAAAAATGTCATTTTCATGGTCGTTCATAATTATAGCATTGTCACAAGTAGGGGAAATTTTGAGAGAGGAATGTAAACTAAGTAAGGTGGTTGCAATGATTTCATCTTCTATTGTTATACTATCTTCCCAAGGGGAATGAGGAGAAGAGAAAACAAGACCTTCATGATTCTCAACGATTGCATCTTCTTTCACCAAGATACCTTCATCACTAAAAGGAGACGTATCGGAAGAAGAACCATTATGATCTTCATGAATCTCTATGCTTATATCTTCATTATTCCCACAAATAGGATAGATAAGAGGGGGTGTAGGTTTAAGGAAAGTGTGAACATGTCCACTCTTTCACATTAAGAGACTCTCGTAACTAGGGAATGCATTGAATGAATGACTAACATGTTTATTGACTAACTTGTTCTTTGCAAACTTGGAAAAGACCAAAGCTAACATTTTTCAAAATGTAATATAAAGAATTAAAATGAAGTATAATTTTCTATTTTCAAATAGGGTAATTTATTGATTACACTATGCAATAATTTGAAAATGAAATGTTGCAAATGCAAATTTGGAATTAAGCAATGCATGAAATGGACTAATTTAAGATAGATTTAGTGAAATGCATGTAAAATAAATTCAATGAAATAGATAGTTAATGGAAGAAAATAGAGGTACAAAAACAAGGTTTTCAATGCTATAAAAGGAAGTTTTAGATGGGCATTAAGACTGATCCATCCAAGGTGGCGAATGAGTCCTAGTAGGAACTTTTTTCAAAAAATTTAGAAGTTTTCAATTGATTTTTATGCTTTTTATGTTGTATGATTTGTATACTAAGTGAAAATGTAGGTTTTAGATGATTTTAAATGATTTGAGATGCAAAAAATGCAACCTATATGCACTTTCATTAATTCACAAATTTAGAAACCCTAGATGCCAATTAACTAATGCAAACCTAATGCAAAGTCAATGCAAGCTAGATCTAGGATGATGGACTCCAAATTAGTAAAGAGGGAATTCTAAATGCAGGTTCACCAAAATGATTAGTTGAAAAATGGATGCTTCATGGTTTAAGACATAGAACATCACTTTTATCCAACTAACATTCAAGGATGTGCTAGAGATCTCAACCCAATGAAGAATGAAGGAAGATATCTGATAATAGGGTATCTTAGGACATGTTTAGAGATTAATTAAGGCTAAATGAGGGGTTCACCACCAAGTTTAACTTGTAAAATATAATGAAATGCAAGATGCAACACTAAACCCTAGTTTGATGCAACAACCTACAAAATGACCTAGAAAAGTGTGTAAAACAAAACATAAAGTTGCAAAATAGAATGTATGTACTTGGAAACTTGTAGAGACTTGAATGGAGACATGAAATTCTGTGAATCCTAAAATTTTGGCCTATAGGGACTTATTTGAAACTCTAGGCGAATAAGTCCCAATTCTAGATTTCTACACAGGAGCAGGTTTTGGGTGAATGGGTATCAAAATTTGCAAAGATCTCTAAAAAACACCTACAATGGAACTCAATCGCCACTTGTGGTGAATGAATCTAGTTTGGATTTTCTAGAAATTCAAAGTTTTAATCTACCCTTCTTAGTCTGCTCAATTTGTTCCTCCAAGTTCCCAAATCTGAAACTCTGATTTTGAGGCTATAGATTACCTTTTAGTGAAGATTATGACCTTGCAAATGGGGAGAAAACTCTAAGAATATTGCAACCTAATCCTTAATGATCTTCAAGTCTTCAAAGCACCTAGATCTGCAATCACACAAGGAGAGAGATAGAGAGAGAGAGGGAGAGTGTTAATTGATAGAGAATAGGGGTTTGCCTTGGTCATACCTTGTTTAGGTAATTAAACCAAATGATGAGACAATGAAATGAAGGCATGAAACATGAAACAAATAACATGAATCATGGACAATAATACCTTGAATGATGCCTTGTAAATGATGTCTTGTAAATCTACAATCTAGCATGAAGTGGCTATGGAGGATGTAGATCTTGATCTTGAAATGAATGAAGAACAATGCTTGACCTTGGTTCTTGGGTGCAACATCACAACACTAGCTAAACAACATGCTTGATGCTTGACATGCTTGACATGATGATGGATCTTGAATTTCTGCAACAATTGATGAATAATTATGCTCTTGAATGCCTTAAAAGTGACCTTGAATTCTCTCTTAATGATATTGTGAAGTCTTGGAATGCTTAGTCCTTGAGTGCTTGACTTGATAACATGAATTCTTATGTTGCTTATGTGAAATAAGGATTTGAAATATTTTTTATATAGGAAATGCACTCAAATGATCGTTAATTTGATCTCCAAGGCCAACATGAAAGAAATTTAAAATAAAAACCCACTTTTCCTCCTCAAAACCTTAAAAATAGGTCAAAGGGGACTCATTCGCTATCCTGGGTGAATGAGTCCCACCTAGATGGGACTCATTCACTCAAGGTAGTGAATGGGTCCCACATGGGCTATTTTTAGTCCTAAAGTGTTGGGGAGTAAAGGAATTAGGCTTATATGTTGATATTGTCAGGTTTTTAGTTAAAATAGGCCTTGGGATGCACAATATGGGTTCATAGAGGCCTATTAAAAGGTAATAAATGCAATGGGGCCCAAAATCCAATGTGAAAGTGTAAATAAATACATTTTACAACATTGAATTAGGGAAAAGTTAAGTTAATTTAGCTTAAGAAAGGCCCAAGACCTAATGTGGAGGTGTAAATAACCTCACAACACTAGATCAAGGTGACATCAAGTCCAATTTATCATTAATTATTCCCATATCAAGTGTGAAAAGGGATACTTTTTTATACACTACATTTAGCCCCCACTTTAGTGAGAGGAGGAACTTACTTCAAACTCACACTAAAGTAGACATTCTAGAGGGGTACAATTGTACCAATGTGAATGGTCTAGGATAACAAAGATCAAGGAGGTAACCAAGCCCCTAGGATCCAAGATCCTATTCCAAACTGACATAAGCATAAAAGGACACACACAAGGTGTACAATATGCAACCAAAAAAGATACACGAACATGCAATGTCATAGACATAAAGAATAAAAGAAAGAACATGATAGGTGCTTTGATTAAAATGCACTCACTTTGGGACCATGAAACTTTAAGTCATCCATAGGATGAGTAATCCACAATACTCTCACTCTGGGGCCACATAACTTTAGGTCAACCACAAGGTGAGTATCCAAAGAGGTGAGACACATATGCATCTATCTGGTATGCACTCACACACATGCGTGAGTGGCTATGGCGAAAGCCATTCCTCGGTCAGGATTCACACTCAAACCATACCAATAGTTATACCTCTTGATAACTTTGATAAGGAACCACACAATAATGAAATTTGAGCTCCATGAGGCAAGAAAAATTTAGTATGCTTGAAACTCATAGAAAATGCAAAATAGTGTCAGGTTTGTTCAAAGGGATTTTGCTTAATTCGTGCAAGGTCTCATCTTAGGGAACATTATGCTTAATGTATCCAAGAGAGGACAAATGAAAGGTCTCATCTTAGGGAACATTGTTCTTAATGTTTCCAAGAGAGGAAAATTCAAAGAAATATCACACTCTCAAAGGAAATCAAGCCTAGTGACACCACCAAGAAAGGAACACATTGCAGGAAGAAAGAAAACCACTCAGTGGAACATGAGTGTCGATGTACACCCCCACTTCAAAGTGTTTGCTAACACCTTTGCTATGAGCAGTTGCTTTGAAGTAGAAGAAGACATGAGAGCATATTCGGAAATTCCTATGCCAAGTCATATGTTTTTGAATTGAACTACATCATCAATGAGTATGTCACATGTGAGCCAACTTAAGGCATGTCATTCACATCCCAAGCTTGCTCTTATATTTACATTAAATGTGGTCAACTAGCCAAAAGAGACAAAGACAAGTGACATACGAGGACAAGGCTACCTAACCCCTTGCCCCCACTTAGTGCAGGACAAGGATGAGCCAAAATAAGTATCAGTTGGAGGAAATAGGTTCTTCAACACAAGGAAGAGCACCACAATCCTTAAGATGTTGAATTTTGTTACTTAAAGCCTTACATTCATTAATAGAATGACTATGAACTCTATGATAGGTGGAAAATGATTTTTTGTAGTAAAATTTCTTTTTTGTTCTTGGAGGAAGAGATATCAAACAATCTTGGACGAGTTTCAACAAGATACCTTCTTGATCAATAGTAGAGGATGTTCCTTTATTATGTGACAAAGATATCTCTTGCTTAGTACAAGATGTCAAACTTACACAAGACTTTTTAGATTGCAAAATTTTCTACTTTCCTTGATAGGAGGGTGTAAAATCTAACAAATTCAAATAATTGGTTCTTCATGTGATGACATTGACATTAAGAAAATATTTCTTTGTTTCTCTCATTTCTTGCAAAGGATAACAATCAATACCACTAGTCTATATCAATTTAGGATGCATTAATGTTAAAGTTGGCTTAGAGGATTCTTTTGTGAGAGTGTTAATATTGAGTGAAGGCTTGTTTATTTCTATCAAAGGACAATAACCAAGACCATGATTTGTTTCTTGCATGCGAGGGTCTATAGGGACACAAATACCTTTTTCTCTAGCACCACATCCTTTTCCACTATACCCAAGTTGTTTCATAAGTTCATAACCTTTTCCATAAAGCTTTTTCACTTCTTTTGGATTTGGTGGTTTTTAATATTCAACTTTGTCAAAGGTTATTGTGTAATTTGTTTCCTTTTGTTCTAAAGTAGTGGAGGTGGATGCTCTCAAAGGGTCTTCTGAATTTTGTGTTGACATAACCATTGTTCCTTTTTCCTTTTTAGAGTCTTTGTGTATGATCTTGTATTCTCCCATGAATGTTGGTGTAAAATCTAAGGAACCCCAATCATCTTCTAATAGCTTCATGACTGCCTCAATATTTTTTTCTTTGTCTTTCTGTTGCACAGGTTCCACTTGTGTAGTTAGTGTTAATGTTTCCAAAAGGATTTTCTTTACCTTTCTCAAGTTGTAAGACACTATAAGGCTCATGGTCAATGTCGAGTTTGTACAATTTGTTGTTGTAGATGTATTTCATTTTACGGTGAAGAGTAGAAGGCATGCCATTCATTGCATGAATCCACGATTTGCCTAAAAGAAGATTATATGAAAGATCATGTGGAATAAGATGGATTGGTGTTTCTAATGTGTCCTTTCCAGCTTTAATAGGTAAAGTGATTACACTAAGTAGGTTTTTTCCTACATTGTCAAATCCATAGATAGGAATTACGTTGAATTTTTGAATTATCCACATGAAACCTATCCAAGAGGTTTACACTACACACATTAAGGTCTGAGCCATTGTCAACAAGGGTTCACTTTATCTCTGTCCTATTGTATTGAGCTATGATCATGAAAGCATAATTTTGTTTTTGCACTTACAAAGGAGGGAGCTCACTTTGGTGGAAAATAATGTCAATATTTATTGCTTGAATCATAGTTGCTATGTCATTCAGATTTGCATTTATTCCTTGAATCATAGCTACAAATGCTAAAATTTTGGCCTACTGGGACTCATTCACCATTCTAGGCAAATTAGTCCCAGTTCTATATTTTTGCACAAGAGCAAGTTTCGGGAAAATGGGTATCCAAATATGCAAAAAATATCTAAAAAAACCTACAATGGGACTAATTTTCCACTTGTGGTGAATTATTCTAGTTTGGAATTTTTGGAAATTCAAAGTCTAAATATGCCCTTCTCAATCTGCTCAATCTATTTCTCTAGGTTGTCAAATCTGAAACTCTAATTTCAGGGCTATAGATGACCTTTTAGTGAAGATTATGACCTTGTAAATGGGGAGACAACTCCAAAAAGCTTGCAACCTAATCCTCAATGATCTACAAGTCTTCAAATCACCTAGATCTGCAATCACACAAAGAGAGAGAGAGAGAGAGAGAGAGAGAGAGAGAGAGTTGATTGTTAGAGAATAGGGGTTTTCCTTGGTCAAACCTCATTTAAGTAATTAAACCAAATGACGAGACAATAAAATGAAGGCAGGAAACATGAAACAAAGAACATGAATCATGGACAATAATACCTTGAATGATTCCTTGTAAATGATGTCTTGTAAATATGCAATCTAGCATGAAGTGGCCATGGAGGATGTAGATCTTGATCTTGAAATGAATGAAGAACAATGCTTGACCTTGGATCTTGGGTGCAACATCACAACACTAGCTCAACAACATGTTTGATGTTTTATATGCTTGACATGATGATGGATCTTGAATTTCTACAACAATTGATGAAGAATTCTACTCTTGAATGGCTTAAAAATGACATTGAATGCTCTCTTAATGATCTTGTGAAGTATTGGAATGCTTAATCCTTGAGTGCTTGACTTGATAACATGAATGCTTATGTTGCTTATCTGAAATGAGGATTTGAAAGATTATTTATATAGGAAATGCACTCAAATGACCATTAATTTGATCCCCATGGCCGACATGGAAGAAATTTGAATTAAAAACCCACCTTCCCCACTCATAACCTTAAAAATAGGCCAAATGGGACTCATTCACCATCCTGGGCGAATGAGTCCCACTTGGATGGGACTCATTCACCCAATGTGGTGAATGGGTCCCACAGGGGCTATTAGTCCTAAAGTGTTGGGGAGTCAAGGAATTAGGCTTATATGTTGATATTATCAAGTTTTTAGTTAAAATAGGTCTTGTGATGCACAGTATGGGGTCATAAGGGCCTATTAAAAGGTCATAAATGCAATGCGGACCAAAATTCAATGTTAAAGTATAAATAAATACATTTTACAACACTAAATTAGGGAAAAGTTAAGTTAATTTAGGTTAAAAAGGGCCCAAGAACTAATGTGGATGTGTAAAACACCTCACAACACTAGATCAAGGTGACATCAAGTCCAATAATTTATCATTAATTTTTCCCATATCAAGTGTGAAAAAAGGATACTTTTTTCTACACTACAAGCACAAAGGAACACACTTGTAGATGATATATGAAGCCATAACTAGATCACAAACATACACCATCAAAGATAGAAAAAGTAAAAAAAAGGAGAAAAATGCAATGGATCAAGCTTTGACTGGCCATCCAAAGCGTTGTCGACCGAGTCTAGGATGTTTATGCAAAAGAGGTTTACAAGTGGAATATGTTTTCCACTATGCAAACAAAACACATGCTCACAAGGGCTAGTGAAGCTAGTTGTCCATTAGGTGAGCCCCAAGGATCCATATCAAAGTCATACCCCAATGACTATGATAAGGAAAAAAAGAAAATGCACGCTCACAAGGGCTAGTGAAGCTAGTTGTTCACTAGGTGAGCCCCAAGGAACCATATCAAAGTCATACTCCCATGAATATGATAAGGAAAAAATGAAAATACATGCTCACAAGGGCTAGTGAAGCTATTTGTTCACTAGGCGAGTCCTAAGGAACCATAACAAAGCCATACCTACATGAATTTAATAAGGCACAAAAGTGCACACTCACAAGGGCTAGTGAAGGTAGTTATTCACTAGGTGAGCCCTAGGGAACCATATCAAAGCCATATCTCCATGAATTTAATAAGGCACAAAAATGCACACTCACAAGGACTAGTGAAGCTAATAGTTCACTAGGTGAGCCCCAGGGGACCATATCAAAGCCATACCTCCATGACTTTAACAAGGTATAAAGATGCAGAAAACAAGAAAGAGTGATGTTTGAAGGGATTTTTCTTATTTCATGTGAGGTCTTAATCTTAGGGGACATTGTCCCTAATGACTTCAAGAGAGGACCGATCAAAGGATAAAATATTCACAACTTAGGGAATACAGTGTGTCACATCACCACTAAGAGGAATGTAATATGCTAAGATAGATCATGCTCTTGAAGGGCATTACTCCCAATGTCACCACAAAGAGAAAAAAACATCGCATGAAGTAAGACAATCATATCAAGGAACATGAAAAAGAAAAATGAAAATGAGATCATGCCAAAATAATTCCAAGATAATGCCAATGTATGTCCCAACTTTAAATACATTTCTAAACACCATGCCAGGAGCAATTAATTTAAAGTAGACAAACATGAAAAAGGAAAAGCGGGTTGCCCCCCATAAACACATAAGGGATCTATGGGTTTGGGGTCAGTATATATCTTTGTTGTAATGATATTAGAGAGCTTGGAACTATCATCATTCCCCAAATACAAATAGAACTGGAAGAATGACACAAAGAGAGCAAAAACAAAATGAAGAACCTTTTGGGTCAACATGGAAGGGACATAGGGTGTTTGCATCATCCCCAAAAGGAAAACACAATACAAACATGCAAATGAAAGGAAAAGATCAATGAAAAGGAAAAATATTATGACATATACAAGAATGAAGGTACAAATAGAGGAATGCACATAGAGAGGGAGCATCAAATAAAATGAGGGATCACATCACACACATGCAATCACACAAAAAAAAAGCAAAAAGGAAAGCTAAAAGAATAGTAAAGAACATGTGATTCAACCATCCAACATGTCATCAACATCCCAATCTTGTTCACTATATTTCGAATGCAGATCATTAGCGAGAGGGACAACATCAAGTGCAACACTATGAGAATCACCGAGTTCAACATGTGGTGCATCACTTGGTTTAGGAGGATCATCATAGTTGTTATTGTCTAAGCTCATAGAAGAGGAAAATAACAAATTCAACTCATTATGCACTTGCTCACCAATTTTAGTGGTTTCTTCATCGTTATCCAAGTTAATCACAATAGGAGGATGAATGATAATATCCATAGAAGGTGCTAGTCCTTGTTGTGTTGGAGACATAGGATCTATTTGTTTTGGTAAGAGAGGAGGGCCATTATTTATTGCTTCTGTCAAGTTCAGATTTTGATTTTATATGTTGTTCTCTTCATTCTTTTTTGAGCAATAGCATGACGTCTACACCTACGCTCTTTAGAATTTAGGTTTTTTATATTATGGTTGTCAAGTTGTGTTTGTGTAGGAGCGGGTTTTTCAACCATAGGTTTCTTTTCTTCTTCTAAGGGAAGAACAGAAGAAACCATGGGAGGTTGGTCAACCACTTTCTCTTTGGCTTTATAAATTTGCTTAGGAGGCAGATTAGGACTTGTCTAGTTTTCTCTTGGCTTTTTGTATGAAATAGGAAAGTGATTTTTTATGGATGGATCATGGTTAGTCAGAAGGGATTTAAGCTCAATATTATTAGTTTCAAGGGGTAGAGGTTCAATCATGGGTGAAGGAAATTTTTGAAGGGATAACTTGGCTATGCATTTCGCTTTGAAATTTTGGTAGGATAGGAAAAGGAAGTCCTCACAGGGTCTTATAGGCTCCATGGGCTTAGGCCAAAAATAGTCTAAGGAAAATTTTCCATAGGAAGATGGAGGGATAAAGCCACTATGGTTCACAGTGAATATCTCATTGCCGACTGGAAACTTTAAGCACTTATGTACAATGGATGGGACCGCCTTTATGGAGATAAGCCATTTGTAGCCTAACTTCACACAAAATTGGTTCAAATTAGAGATGATAGAGAATGATACATTTAATTTCTTTGGTCCTACTTGTAAAGGGAGTGTGATTGAGCCCAATGTAGCATGAGAAAAACCATCATGCATTTTAATCCATGCTTTTGGTTTATCATATCTATCTTGAGTGAGTTCATGCACATATAAGAGTTCTGTGATCACATTCTCTCCATAGACTAGATCAATTAAAATCCTAGGAGTGGGCGTGCTATTGATTTTATCTGTTAACGGTAAAGAGAACCATCAGGTGCATTTTTTATTGTTTCTTCTGAGGAGAAAGTAATGTCAGTGGGCATTATAGTTTGTTGTTTACAAGGCTTGATGTTAATCACTCCTATCATTGTACTAATAGGACTTTAGTCATTAGTATCCATAGTAGTTTTTTCATCATCATCCATAGGATTTTGTTCATTATTGATCATGTTATCATCATTCGTGTCAATGCTCATCACATCAGGCTTAGTTTCACTAGCCTTAACAAATGAAATATTATGGTTGGGCATGGGATTGGTAAAGATAAGAAAGTTTTGATTAGGAGGAGCTATAGATTTATTACCTTTGTCATTCACACCTCCAATTTGGATATGATTAGAATCAATGAGGTCTTGCACAAGATGTTTAAGACGCTTGCAATGTTCTGTATCATGTCCTTTTTTTTGGTGATAAGCACAATAGGAATTGTGTCTAAAGCTTAGAGGTAACAACTTGCTAGGGTCAAGAGGTCGAACGAGAGGTAAGGTGAGCATGTTTTTGTTTAATAGCCAAGTCATGATATTGTGAAGTGTGTCGGGTAAGGGAGTAAGTTGTCTTTGTGGATCCCAAAAGATATAAGGATTACTCTTCTTTATAGCAGCTACTTCGGTATCAACTGGGTGGGTAGGTTGGGAGGTGGAATTTAGTTGAACTTTTAATTTGTCTTCTGAAAGGCTGGTAGGTATTTTGGTTTGAAGATTCAAAGTTTTCAGGACAAGTAGACGTAGTTTTTAGTTCACAACTACCTACAAAATTCTAATAATCTCGAAGGGAAGTGCATAAGTGCATGAAGGAAAGGAATTTCATCATGGTAAGCTTGTCTCGTTATCTTGCTTTGTAATTTTTCTATGAACATATTTTGAAGGTCAGAATCAGGAATCTTTATGCTAATATGGGAATAAAGCAATTGGTAACGTGAAATAAAGTCAGTCACTTTTTCACCCTCATTTTTCTTACATCTCATGAAATCAGCTAATGTCATTTCGGGAATCATATGCACTTGGAAATGGTTAATAAAGGCTTCAACAAGTTCATTAAATGAACGAATTGAGTTATTTAGTAATGTAGAAAACCATTCCAAAGAAACATCTTTCAAGGATTGGGGAAAGAGCTTAGCCAAAAAAAATTCCTCAAGGATAGAGTCACTACACAAAGCAGTAAAGACTTTAACATGATTTGTAGGATCTCCCTTTCCTCCATATTTCTCATATCTAGTGATCTCTATACCTTGTGGCACCGAAGTTCTTAATTTTCCAAAGATAGCAGGTTTCTTTTGAAATAGTATGAAGGTGGACCATTTTGATTTTGATTTATGGTGGAAACTTGATGTTGAATGTGATGGAACCCTTAAAACTTTCTTGTTCCATTTATCATCCTACAAAAAAAAATTGATTTGAATTCCTCCTTAGGGATTAGGGTTTTATTTATTATCACTGTTGTAGGGTTTTAGGTTACATGAGATCCTTCCTAAATAACCCTCAAGCTTGCATCCTTTCCAAAGTTCTAATTCATTATTGACCCTCTTTCTCCCGTCCCCCATCATGATTAAACATCTTATGCCTTTTTAGCTTGTGGAGTAACCGACCCCTCATGTCTAGGTTTGAAATTCTTTTATTTTGTAAGATTGATTACTTGACCTTATTTGGCATTTACATCCTTTGAAGTAATATGTTTTAAGTTCTTCAAGGCCTTTCATATGTCATCCTAGATGGTCCCCTTTCTTATGAAAACTTTCGAGCATGTGCTAAAATACTCCACTTAAGTTTCATCTACCGTTCTCTTTTATCGCTCATCACAGATAGCTTTTGAAATGTAAATTTACATTAGCGATGAGCGATGATCGATATTTATTTTGTTTCACGCATCATAGATGGGTTTTGGATAATGATTATGTATTAGCAATGCACAATACATGTGTTTTTTGTATTATCATTGGCTTCTTTGTATCGCTAATCACTTGAGAGTCTTGAGTTTTACAGTAGCAATGTTGGATATGTGTGATTTCACTTATTGTTAGGATCTCTTTTATCACTAATTTATCATAAGTTTTATGATGAGAATTAGTGATGTGCGATGGCCCTTTGTGATCTTTGTATTTTCTCCTATCGCTCATCATGGATTTTTCCAAGATTTGAGTTTCAAAATAGCAATGAGTGATGGAGTCATTTGTTCAAATTTTCTCTCACTAATTTGAATTTCTCTTGTGAGTGATGCATCTTGTTCCTTTGATTTTCATGCAGGTGCACATATCTTAATAGCGTGTTATCTCTTATTGTTGATGTTATCTAGAATTCAAAGCATAAATCAACAATATGCGCTGGAAGATGAATGTGATTGAGGATGAGCCTTATATTCAATGATGGATATCTCATCGTGTGGGTATTCAATAAGACTTGTGGAAGTGAAGTGTATCAACAATGAGCAATGGCTAATAAATGAAGAACAATGTGGTAGCATCATGAGGACATCATTTAAAGAAGAAAAGAAAGTAGCAAGCTGAAAGGGGAATTGTTGATGTGGTTTTAAAATGAAATGATCAATGACCTTGATTTGAATATGAACGTCTAAATGTTAGTTCCCTAGCGTGAGCTTTTTATCAAACATTAATGGTGTTATGTCCCATTTCTTGGTCATAAATAAGGCGACTGGCTTATTTCTTGCACATTTGGAATTGCTCGAGAGTGGAGAAGAAAGCCAATAGTTGAGGAAATAGTGTCAAGGACTCCAACAAACAATTACAGTAGCATTAATACTTGTTTTCACCCAGGTAGGAAAAAGTGTTGTATCTCTTCCTATTAAAATGCTCAATTGTGCTATTTTGAAAAATAGTAGGGAATTTGGGAGATAATTTTCTTGCAGTTTATTCATTGAGTATCCTCTATTTGGGTGATAAACATTGTGTGAGGTGTGGGAATGTTTTTTTCTATAAATTGTGTCTTGGGTTTTATAGCTGTGTAGGTCTTTTTGATCAAGAAATCTGTAAACCTTAGTCTTAGCACATTGCAAATATTAGTGACCCAAAGCCCAGTGAGTCCAACATTAGGCCAGAGATAAAACACAAGAAAAAGAGAGTTAAAAGGCTTCAAACTCAGGATGTTTCATCTATAGTTAAGCCAGAGCCACCTACAACATCTAACCCTACACCAATTACTCTTGTAGCATCCTCAAGGTCCAAAAGTACAAAGAAGAATCAAGAGAAATTCATGGAAGAGGTCTCTAGAGAAGTAAAAGAGAGTGGGTCATGGATTGGAAAGAGACCTATTGGCCAAATTGATGTAATGAGCAGGTTAATTGACAATGTTGGTGAAATTGGAGAAGTGGAACAACCTCAGAGTGGATGGAAATTGTTCTTATATGCTTTTAATAGGAGGCATGCTAGTAAGCCAACATGTTAGGGGATCAACCTCGGAAAGCTGGTGGTACCTAATGTATTTGTGGAAGTGGATGTAATGATGGAGTTAATCAAGCATTATGATCCCACAGACAGAAGAATTAAAAGTGAAAATGGAAATATAGTCCTTGAGGTGACAAGGGATAAGATTGTGGAAATATTTGGGTTAAATCCCAATTACACTGTAAACATCAAGCGTACAAGTCTATATGGAGAATATGAGCACAACAGATTTGCATATAGAAATAGGATGCTTGTTCAACATAGAAACAGCAAGGAGATATTTCTTCCTAAAGACATTGAGCTTTTTGAGTATGAGGAATTTGTGGATTATTTTAAGAATACATATTAATGCCTAAATCAAGTTCTAGCTCAAAAAATTTAGGCAAGGATAGCCCTAGATCTATTGGTGATGGCAGTAGATATACAAGTTCATAATAAAAACACTAGTTTTGATTATGTTTCCTTTGTTGCAGAGCAGATGCATGGAGATTTCATTAATCTAAGGAAATAGGTTCTCCCTTTTCATTTCCCACATTATTTGCTATTAATGCATATGCTTTTATTTCAGGGTGACTAGAGATGGAAAAGAAAGTTAAAATTGACAATGAGGGATGATCAAAATAATGTTTTTCTTGTCCAAATGTGGACATATATTTGGGACTAGGATTGTCCCAATTCCAATTGTTTGACTTTTGGAAATGTCGTCAGATTTGGTATCTTGGAGAGTTTGGGTGTGGCACCTATTCATAGGATTTCTCTAGCAATCAGAAATACCATGCACCCAAAGGATATAATAGGGTCAAATGCAAAGCATAATTGGGAAGATTGGTTCCTACATTCAAAGTATACTCTAATCAGGGCTTATGGATCTAAGGTAGCACCACATTTCTTTCCCCTGCATATCTCTGACCAATTAGCATTCATGGAGTTAATGTGGTAGATTGATTTTATGGATTTTGAAATTTTTAGAAAGCCTAAGAAAGGTACTGTGGTAAGCCCCCAATGTACTTTTTCTTACTTTAAAGTCATTGCCCCTGAAGAGCATGGAAAATTTGGAATCATGGTGAATCACCTTAGGTTACCTATTAATGAGGTTAGGTTGTTTGACCCAGAAGGATTTGTGACCACAAAGAGGAGGGATAAAAGCTTATCAGGGATTTGTCATCAGTTCTTGTACACAGATGATGTATTAAGAAACTTGACAAGTAATGAGGTTTTTATATCAAGAAAGAGGGAATGGACAACCATAATGGACATTGAAGAGAGTATTATGAAGAGTAATGCCTTCTATGAGAGCCCTTATGATGAAATTCAAGATCCTTTTGAAAGAGATTTTGCAAAACTAGGGGATTACTATAATGGTTATTTCAAGGTAAAGGTGAAGGAGGTTGTTGAGAGAGCACAAGCTCTCTTAGAACAACAACCTCAGGCTATGGATATTCCAGAGTAGCCTATGGAGGTGCATGAAGAAGATGTCCAA
>VDFB02008274.1:0-23385 GCA_007258455.2 Sequoia sempervirens
TTGATTTTAAAGAGCCATTTGGAAGAGACAACAGATTTCCCTTTTGGTCTAGGCACTACATCCCATACATCATTTTTTAGAATGGACTGATATTCCTCTGTCGTTGCATCCTTCCATTCTTGATGTCGGAAAGCTTCTGTAACACTGACAGGTTCGGAGTTTATGATGTCGTTCATTAGAGCAACATAGCTAGTGAAGCGTTTGGGTCTTTTACTCTCCCTGAACGTTCCTTTGGGTGTTGCATGATACTCTGCTTCTATGATCATCTTCTTGGCCCAAAGTGGTCTCTTTTTGTCGTTGTCATATGTATTCTCATTTGAAGTAGAAGGAAGTTCATGTGGCATTTCCTCAAGATGCTCCCTCTGAATCTCAGGAGCAGGTTCCATTTCAGGTACTCTAGGGGAATAGGTTTCAGTCTCACTAGAACTTCTTGC
This sequence comes from Sequoia sempervirens, assembly GCA_007258455.2. Lineage (NCBI taxonomy): Eukaryota > Viridiplantae > Streptophyta > Pinopsida > Cupressales > Cupressaceae > Sequoia > Sequoia sempervirens. The sequence continues at coordinate 435 of VDFB02008274.1, forward strand.
CCTCTTGAATGCAATGTCTTCTTCAAAGATGACATCTCTGCTCAATTCAATTTGATTCTGCCCGGGTATGAATATCCTGAAGGCCTTGGAGGTTTCACTATATCCCATAAATATCCCTTTCTTTCCGGAAGGTTCAAGTTTGAATCTCTTCTCCTTGGGCACATGAATATAGACGGGACAACCAAAAATCCTAAAGTAACTAATTTCAGGTTTTATGCCAGTGAAGGCTTCTTCAGGAGTTTTGTTGTCAAGATGAGAATGAGGACATCTATTTTGGATGTAGACAGCAGTCCTAGAGGCTTCTGCCCAGAAAGAGGTTTCAATGTTTTGGTCAAGCAACATTGCTTTGGCAGCTTCTACAATGGTTCTAATTTTTCTTTCAGCAACCCCATTTTGTTGAGGGTTGTAAGCCACTGTGAACTCCCTCTTAATTCCAACACTCATGCAGAATTCCTTAAAAATTTCAGAGGTGTATTCTTTCCCATTGTCTGTCCTTAAGGTTTTTATTTTCTTCCCGGAGAAGTTTTTTGTAAGTGCTTTGAACTCTTTGAACCTTTTGAGGATTTCTATTGACTCTTTACACTTAAGGAAATAGATCCAGGTTTTCCTAGAGAAGTCATCTATAAATATGACATAGTAAAGAAATCCTGCTTTAGAAGGTACAGACATGGGTCCACATAAGTCGGAGTGAACTAGATCTAACACATTTAGGGTTTTGCTCAAACTAGTAGGAAAGTATCCCATTGTATTCTTTCCTAAGGCACAACCTTTACAATTTCCTTCATGAGATGGTTTTAACTTAGGTAACCCTGTTACAAGTTTTTCCAAAGAAGGTAGGGCACGGAAATGAAGGTGTCCTAATCTTCTATGCCAAATCTCAGTTGACTCAAAGATGTCAAGGGTAAGGGCTTGATTAACTTCAGTGCAAAGTTTGTAAAGGTATCCTTGTCTTACACCTATGATTTGGGCTTTCTTGATAGATGAGTTTTTAGGCCATGCTAGAACTTTTCCATCCATAAATGTAACCCTATATCCATTGTCTTCAAGGTCAGAGATGGATATTAGATTCCTCTTTATTCTAGGTACAAATAAGACCCCAGTGAGATGAAGGGAGAGACCAGATTTCAATGTGATGGAACAAGTTCCAACCCCTTTTACTTGATGTGTAGAGTCATCCCCAATTGTGACATCTTCATCAAACTCTTCAGTCATAGTGTCTAAGTGTTCTCTAAACCCTGTGATGTGCCTCGAAGAACCACTATCAATCACCCAGTTGTTGATATTGTTAGATACTTGACTAGAAAAGGCTGAATAGAACACAAAGTTCTCAGATTCATGATCTGAATTTGTCTTTCCTACTTTGGCAAAAGATGCTTGTTGCTTTGATCTGTCAGGGCACTTCATTGCATAATGGCCATATTGATCACATCTAAAGCATTGCACTTGAGAGATGTCTTTCCTTTTAGAAGATCCCTTTCCATTGGAATTTCTCTTTCTTTTAAAAGATCCTTTCTTGTAGGAGTTTTTCTTATTCCTTTTATTAGACGATGTGTTGAGTACATGAAGGTCTTCATCTATGTTTTTGTGTTTGTTTTCTTTTGAGGAGAGTCTTGTTTCTTCTTGAAGGCAGTCAGTTCTTAGCCTGTCAAACTTAGGGAGTTTAGATCTTGCACTTATTCCTTGAACAAATGACTCCCATGAGTTTGGTAGGCCTCCTAGTGCAATTAGAGTTAACTCTTTGCTATCAATCTGATATCCAATTGTGGATAATTGATCTCTCAGTTCAATAATCCTCATGAAGTATGCATTAATGGACTCTCCTTTGTTTATTTGAGCATTGTTGATTTTCCTTTCTAAAGCAAGAGTCCTGCAGGTGTTGTTGATCTCATAAGTTTTCTCAAGAGATTTGAACATATGGTATGCAGTTTCATGTTTTGCTAGGATGGACACTATATGATCCCTAACTGCATCTACTAGGATTTTCATGACCTTTTCATTGTTTTCTATCCATTGAGTTTTCTCAGATTCAGACTTTGTTTCCTTCAAGTTTTCTCTCACAAGTGAATCTAGCTTATTCTCTCTAAGGATCACCATGATTCTAAATTTCCATGATGTGAAATTGTCTACTCCTGCAAGGCAATCTTCAAATCTGATCACACTTGACATTATGAAGAATGTGATGTAAATTCGATTCTAGAAAATATGAATTTTCTTGAGCAGATTGATATTTAGATTTGATTAGGATTCACACAACGTGGCTCTGATACCATGTAAATGTAATCAAATCTGTATCAGAATGGGATCCTAAAACTAAGAATAAACTAAGGTCTGAGATTTCTGAGTGATAATTTCTAAGTCAAATACGATTTTTTGAATTCTTCTTTTATTGCAGAATGTACAGAATGCTGAACATTAATAAATTTCGATGTTTAGCATATCAAAATGGACTCACCATTTGTATGTAAGGAGGCCCACCTTCAAGGGATGCGTCCCTTGAGAGGACGTGTCTCCATATGTGGAGACACGTCCGCTCAAAGGACGTGTCCCTTTGGGCGCGCGGATCTCTCTTACAACCGATAGTTATTCGGTTTAAAATAACTTTAGTATAAATACTTTAACACAAGGCGTAAGAGATCCGAGTTTATCAAATGCGAAATTTGTACATCATTTAAATTCGAATTTATTCATGTTTTATAAAATTCAATGGTATTACTTATTTCCGGAAATATAAGCACGAAGAGCATTAGATCTTATATAAGCGATGATGATGCTTTATAGCAATCATCGCTTATATCTGACCTAAGCTACAATTCATCAACAGTTGGAGTCCTTATTGAGTCTCTAGGTGCAAGGTTAGGCAAATATGCAAATGTTCAAAGTTGCACAAAAGTTGTCAAGCAACTTTTGCAACTTTTTGCAAAAACATGTAAAAAGTTGGTTTGTTAAGCTACTAACCAAAATATGGTTAGAGACAGTTAGAACTTGGAGGAAAAACCTTAAATAAGCTTTGTATCCTCGATTCAAGAGGTTGGATGAAGATTTGATGAATGAATTCATTGTTGCACATGGAAATACTATTTCTTTCTGCATTTTTCAATCTCTCTCATGTTGGTACAGGCTGCCAATGCATGATACAGTCTGAACAGTGGATGGATGTTGTAAAGGATTGTTCTAGCTTTATTTTGGTTTTGGTTTGATCAAATTTCATCAAGGTTGGAAGGAGATATCATCGTTTTTCTGTAACTTGCTCTGAACCCTACCTAGGGTTCTAGGAAACCATAAAAATGCCATTACTCACATTTCCTCCATGATCTGGCTAGGGGACTTCAAATGTGGGTGTCTTAAACTATTCTAAGAAACCATAAAAATGCCATTACTCACGTTTCCTCCATGATCTGGCCAGGGGACTTCAAATGTGGGTCTGTCTTAAAGTATTCTAAGAAACCATAAATATGTCATTACTCACGTTTCCTCCATGATCTAGCCAGGGGACTTCAAATGTGGGTCTGTCTTAAAGTATTCTAACATGCTGCATGTTGGCGTAACAACTAGCACCTTTGGAGTAAGAGTTGGTACGGACAGCTATGCACACTACGCAATGAGTGCTCTTCAAATTAGGAGGGGAAGCTCCCTCGTTGTGCTGACAAAATACACGCAAAGGGAAATAAATAAACTAATTCCATCTTTTGTTTCAGGCCAAAATTTTCGAGCTTTCGAAAACTATATCACGTTACCCGGTAGAATTTTCTGCGGTTTCCGCGAGATTCATAACACAATAAACTTAACTTAAATTCTATCCAGTTCCCTCAAGAAAACAGAGCATGAGAAAACGGAGCAAGGTTATGACTATCAGACGATAAACGGATTCAAATTCTCTACTTGAAGGCAAGGTGGCGCAACTATTATCTCAATCTGAACAAGTTTATTAGGCACAAAACAGATTTAAGAATTTACTATGATAATCTCATGAAACCCTATGTGGTATAACACTTAATTATAATAGTAAAGACTCACAAAACAAATTTATCATCACAATCTCGTGAAACCCTATGTGGCATAACACTTGATCATAACGGTAAAAGTTCACAAAACAGATTTATCATTACAATTGCATGAAACCCTATGTGGCATAACAATTAACTGTAATGGTAAAGATGCACAAAACAGATTTATCTAAACTATGGAAAGAGTTCACTATCACAATCGCATGAAACCCTATGTGGCATAACAATCAAGCTATATGCCAAAGGCAGCGTAGACAAATACCAAAGGCATGTGAGGGAGGCCCGAGTGAAGTGACATATATTTCTCTCTCAAGCAAAGTTAATTACACATGAGAAAAAGCTCTTATTTATACATCCAAGGTGGGGAACCTAAAAATCACCTTGCTGTTAGCTTCTGATCTACGCAAATGCATGCAAGATTAATTATTAAACCCTAATGAAGTAAACACTCTGATTAGCTGGAAAGCTACCATCCCGATTAACGGTACATTAACCTAAATGGACCGTAATACTTGACATCTGCGTCCTTGGCCCCAAAAGCAAAGTTAGCTGGACACTACCTTGAGTTAGCTGGAAACTAACCTAACTCACGTGTTGATAATTCCAAGGGCAGAGAGATAAGCATGTGTGTTAAATTGACGAAGTAAACTCAAGGCCGAAGAGTCAAGTTAAGCTTCTTTATTGGACTCAACCCTTGAAATTAAGCGCAGAGTTCCAAGCGGATCACTCCATGTCAACTCGGTCTAACACGCCCGACCAAGAACTCATGATCTCTACGTCATCGACACTTTGGCGCTACTCCGAAAACAACTGAGTCCATCTCTTTGGTTCTGCGCCACTTTTCGGTAATTGTATGCATGCCATCTTTACATTCTTCAGTCGCCCTTTTGAAACTGGCTGCAATCACTGAAATATTTTCTAATTTGGGCGCCATAGGTTCACCTTCAAGGCTGTCACGAATCAGCTTCTCGAACTCTGTTTGAACTTTGTCCAACTCAACATACGTGCCATCTTCAAGAAGATAATGACACGGAATTTGAACAACGAAACCGCTGACAAGTGCAAGTACTCCAACCACATCATCCTTGAGTGAAAACAACTTGGTAGAAATCTTCTCACATATTTCTGTCCTAAGAAGGTGCTGCTCTCTCCAAGTAAAAACTTTTTCTTGATCCTCGATCAACTCCAAAGCATCATATGCAACTGACAACTGAGATACTAGAACACGATCCTTCGCCAAACTCTCTGCAACTGCAATCTCAAGTGACTGAACACCCTGACGAAGCTTATGTGCATCACTTCTCAACTGATACATATCTGCAAGAAGACACCGACCAGCAGCAACTAAACTATCAATCCAGTTGTCCAAAAGTCTGCCATGACTGACTAACTGATCCAATTTTCGTTGTTCTGCAGGTGTATGTTGAGGAAGAACAGGTGCCCTACTCGTATTTCCATGAACAAGATCAGAAATGTATTGACGAAGTTGACTATTTTCGGCCTTGAGTAAGGCCTTATCTTCTCCATCCTTCGTGATTCGCTCTTCAAGATTATTAGTGACGATCTTAAGAAGAGTTACATCTGTCTCTCTAGTGGTCCTGCCAAGATTTGCCTTAGTGAATGTAAAGTCACCAATTTCGACTTCATCTAAGCTCTTACCCTCTGGAGGAACAACAACTTCGATAACAATCTCTGATTCTGGAGTTTTCTCGATATGCACTTGTTTCTTTATCTTCTTGTTCGATCTTCTTTGATAGGGTTCACCAAACTCAGATAAATCAAGGTTGTACGAAGGTTCACGCCTCTGTCTTCCCAAAGACTTTTCGAGCCAACAAGACTGAACAATATTTTCAATTCTAGGGGAGACTGTCCCTGATGTATCAACTTGTGGTGGTTCAGTTGTCTCCGATCCTGCTTGAATTGGTGTCTCAGGTTCTGAATCTATGTCAATAGGTTGCATGTGAGGCGGACTAGGAGGTTCAACATGAGGTTCAGCTTGAATAACTGTCTCTACTGGAACCTCAGGAACAGTCTCAATCTGCTTCTGCTTCCTCTTACCAGTAGCTCTTTTCCCCGTGTTTCCACTAAGTCTAACCCCTTCAGGAGGTATTATAATGGCTTTGACTCTGGGTCTTGCTGTAGAAGTAGAAGGCAACGAAGAGAAATCCTTTGGCGGCTCTGCTACAGGAACTGACTTTCGTGTCCGTTTGCTCTCTAAGAACAACCTACTAGTCTTGATAACTGATCTGGAAACCTCTTCGATAGAAATATTCTCCTTAGCATACCAATCCGGTGAGTGAAGTGGCTGCCGAGCAACTTGATCCTTGACATATGAATTGAGAAGAACTTCTCCATCATCATCCGATAGACCATCAACATCTTCTGATAGGTAATCAGAGAGTTGACCGATAGTGAATCTACAATAGTGACGACGACGAACCTCGAATTCATCTTCACAATTAGCCTAGAAATCTTCGAGTGCTGGCGTATGTGCAATCCCTCGCTCTGACCGATTTGCATAATGACCGAGAGGATCATAGGAACGCCTCTCAGTATAAGTCTTGAATTTGAACCTTTCTATCTCGGTAGACATAAACCTGGCATTTGTTGCTGCATTGCATGTAAAAATTCCCAATGTGAATGGAAATTGTTTGCGGTCTTATAGCGACCTGAAGAAAGAAATGAATCGATGCATGCAGGGAACTCCATGAAGATGAGATTATCGAAGGGGTACCTTGGTAACATCGGGGCTCTCCAACATATCCATAAGCAGGATGTATGTGAAAGTAGGGAGCTGGATAAACCAATCCGCCCAAGTCTCCATGACTGGTTTGGCTGGCAAGCTCTGAATGTGCATCTCATCATCAAGATCTCTCACTGTTCTCATAGAAAAGTGATCATTCACTGCTCGGAAGTCTTGCTCGGATTGAGAAAACTCCAACTGAGGATAATACTCATGAACACGTTGAACACCGAGAGTGCCATTAGTTTTCAGATGCCTGTAGCTACCTTGAAATGCAACTAAGTAGACCAAGTAGGATATCATATGAAACTCATGATACTTGAGAAAGTTAGTAATTTGCTGATGCAAGCAATCACTAATCAACATAGCCCAGTCAAAACGCTCTGTACCATCAAGAATTCTGGTAATCAGGTAAAACATCCATGAACGGAAAGTGCTAGCATCTGGTTGACCGGCAACTCGGTTGAGTAAAGTTATCAAAACAGCAACTTCCTCCTTGAATTCGCCACAACCAACCTTCTTAGGCATGTTAGTTTTCTGAACTGTCAACCATTTCTGAGCAACTTTTCTCTGTGAACGTTGTTGATCAGCATCCCATATCTTCTCACAAGCTTCAAGAACCACGGTAAAGTTATCGAGCGAGGAGGAATAATAAAACATTTTTCTATGTCGCCGGTTTGAGACTACGAGCAACTCTCAGCCAAGCCCGGTTGATTTTGTCATTGAGGAAGACGAGTCATAATGCTTAATGCAAGCAAGTACGAACTCAAGATCGAAAATAGTAATAGGAATAGATGTATGACTGGCGCTGGGCAACAGTTTCTCAGCAATTCTTTATAACATTCGTCAAAGCGCCAGTTCACTGGATAAACATGATTTAGGTCCGTATCTGAAGTCTTGGTGAAATTATGTGTAAGGACTGATTTCACCTTGTAATCAATGAGATTGAACTGCATTTTGAAAATGGTGACTTTTGACTATAAAGTCGAATATGCTTGAAGAACTTTCTGAAAAACTCTGAACAAGGCTAAAAATAGCTTCTAACAGAAGAAATTTTCGAAGAAATTCTGGAACATGGGTTTTGTGCACAACTGAATTCTGAACAAACCCAGATAGCTGGATTTTGGAAAAAATGTGTTTCAAGCCCACATGCAAAGAAATTCTCGGAAAAGAATAGAGCTTCGGAGATGAAGGCTACGGGCAATTTTCTCGAAGTAAGGCGTGGGTTTTCTTTAGCGTCTTGAAATATCAAGACGGATGATCCCGGTCCCGAATATGTGTTGAATTTCTTTGACATGCGAAGAAAGTACCTAAGGTGAGAAATAGAAGAAATAAGACAGAAGATAGAAAGTTTTGCTTGTCTGCTTCTGAAAAATCCGCCAACTTCTTCCTTGGAACTTGATGAAACTTGCATGCAAAGAGAAAATAAAGTCTAGAATCACCTTCCTCTAAACAATCTGAACTCGTTGCTATGAAGAACGCTGAATTCGGACACCTGTAACACCTTCAGCTTGCGGGTCGCTCAAGAAGAATAAGAACTTCGAAGCTAAAGATGATGAAATAATGGACGCCATTGCTGAAATATATAGATTTTCATCATTGAAATTCGCACTAGGCAAGGAATCCATGAAAAGTACGCTTGGCTTCTGATTGGACCTCATTCCAGTTAAATGAAACTCGAATATGCTAAATAAATCACCATGCATTAGGGTTTCCCTTTCAATACTTCAGTTCAACACTTCATGCGACTTTGACTTCAGTTAGCACTTCATATTAAGTTCGCCATCCTTCACACTTGCTTTAGATTCACAAATTTAAACTAAGGCGTCCCTTTTGATAACTAAAGTTAGCCATAAGAAACTCGCCATATTCATGCAATAAACATTCTAAAAATAGCGACCCTTTTCAATCTTCAGTTGGCCTTCAAGAAGTGCGCCAACTTCACACTTATGCTTCAATTCAATTCTAAAAATAACAACCCTTTTAGAACTAAAGTTGTCCTTCAATGAATGCGCCAACTTCACATGCTAAAAATAACAACCCTTTTGGAACTAAAGTTGTCCTTCTTTGTAAAGGGCGTAGCTTCACAAAACTATGCTTCATCATTCTAAATATCTAAATATGGCGACCCTTTTGATAACTGAAGTTAACATCTTCATGCGCCATACTTCACTAATTTATGCTTCATCATTCATGCCATCCCTTTTTGAACTTTAGTTAACACTCAATAAAGCGCCATCTTCACAAAATCCTCACAATTGCAACCAAATTCGCCATGCATGTGGACTCCAGTTGACATTCACTGCTAATCTTTAGTTAAGTGAACATGCAATCAAGTTAACTCAACATGCAAAGCAATTAACTGAACATGCAAACTAGTTAACTCGACATGCAAACTGAAAGATCACTCAACACGCCAATATACAAACTGAAGATGACAACCCAGAAAACGTTTAGTCTAACTGCAGTCAGAACTCAAGTTAAGGCGTCCATTCAACTCTCTTTTGAAAATCCAATTTTGAACTCTTAAGGCGAATTCCAAACTTAGCCAAATTTCATGAAAATTTAAGCTAAAACCTCTGTCGGGACCTCTGTTCATCCTCTGACACTGGTTGACTGACTTCTCCGATTGACTAGCTGACAAGTGCATTGCAGAGCTAAGTAAGAACTAATCAAAAGATATCTTGAGACTGGAAACCATAAAACTGACATCTGAAGGCCCAAAAATCCAAGCGCCCTTTTCAAAAGCTGCGCTTTTTCTCAGACTTAGTCAAATTTTGACATCTACATCTCGAACGAAGGGAAAAATAAATCCTTCATAACCTATTTACCAACTTTAGGAATTTGGATCAAGGTTCCGCGCGAGTGACCTCATTACGCAAGACAAGCGCAAGGAACATTTCTCCAAGAAAACATCATCCGAGGGGAAAATCAAGGCTTTTCAAAAGTTGCTCTTTTCATCCCAGACTTAGCCATTTCAGATCGACTAGAATAATCACAAAAACTCAAAATTCTTAATCATTTTCGAATCCGCGGGAAAGCTGAGCTTTCACGGACACATTGAATATCTGAAATCATCAAAAAGAAAGCATTAAAGATCTCAAAAGCTCAAGCGCCTTTCTCAAAATGTGCTCTTTTGCTTTTTCCTTTCGATATTCTGACTAAGATTTGACCCTATGTTTGACCTCCGGTTCACTGACTTCAACAACTTAGATTCACCCACTGACGGATGCGTCGCGAAGCTTGAACAAAAGTGAGATAAACATCTTGGATGGCATTCAGTCAAAATCCTTCATCTGGCACCTCAAAAAGATGGGCGCCTTTTCCAAAAGCTGCGCTTTTCTCCAATGTTAGCCAATTCTCGCCTTTGCCTTGTTTTGCGCTATATCTTCCACAACTTGCTCGAAACAGGTCCGTTTGACAGGCTTGATAGCTCACTGCGAAGCTAGCGTGATGCCGGACAAATGTCTGCTGGAGGTGACAAACCCTAAAAACAGGATCTGGGCCCCTAAAAGATAGGGCGCCCATTTGAGAATGTGCTCCCTTCTCCAGAGATAGAAAATTTTGGTGATTTCCGTTCAGATTTTCATTTTCCTTGAATTACTTCAGTAACAGATTGACATTACACTGACACCAACTCCATATTTAAAAACCCCAAAAATGACCTTCTGACAACACTTTAACAAGATTAAGACTCAATTAAGCAAAATGCCTTGGTGAAGCAAAAATTTTGGTTTTGGGTACAACACTGCAAAGGCACAGGCTTGGAGGATCCACGTGTGAAGAGAACTTGTTTGACAGTCATTATGTTTTGTCTCATTACAGTCAAATAACCTTGCATTATGATTGAATGCCAAAGCCTTGGCACTGACGTGTTATGTTCTAGTTGGTGCTAGTTGAGAAAAGTAAGACATTGTGGTCTAAGCCCTTGGAGTCTATTGGTTAGCCATCCTTCATTGTTGATTGAAGATTACATTTGTGTGCAAGGGATATAATACTGTCCCTAAGCCTCTTTCATTGGAAGTTGTTATTTTAAGGTCTGCCCATGCATTTGGAGGTTAAAAAAAAACCTTTCAAAAGCCTATGATGTCATGTCTACCGTCAACACATGTTGTTCTTGTGGTTGTCATGCTGCCCCATGCCTTTCAAGAGTCTGCCACCCTTGAAAGTTAAAGGAGTTGTCATTGTGTTAAAGGTTTGCCTTGTCATGTCGCCATTGAACCACTTAGTATGCTTTGAACCCATTGTTGTGAAATAGGCCCTCATTAGCATAAGTTGAACCCCTGCTCTACATCAAATTGGCATCAAAGCATAGGTTGGTCTAAAGAGGGAAAAGTTGAAGTGAAGAGAAGCAAGGATGCCTCCAAAAGGGCATCTAGTTGCCAGAGAGTTGAGCGAGTTGAAGGAGAAACATGCAAGAGAGATGAGGCAAATGAGGGAGTTGACAGAAACCCTTGAAGCCAAGCTTGTTGCAATTGAAACAAGTCAGAGAAGAGGATTGTTCACAGGAGATTTGAGTGACCGAGAAGAAGAAGGGGAGGAGGAAAACTCCCAAGAAGGGTCTTGTCATGTCCCCGAAATTGGACACTAAGATAGCAAAGGCATACTTAAAAATATTAACGATTTGATACCATTATAATTATAATTGTCAGAAGACAATATTATAATTATAATTATTATACGATGAATATCGTAACCCCCAAAATATGAACATTAGGTACTATAACCATTGTAATAATAGGGAATAAATAAATTATATAACTCAATATCCAAGATAAGATAATAAAATAAAGATAACCTAGAATATCATTACAAACTATAAACAATAACATTAGACATAAAATATAAATATATATAAAAATTATAATTATCAACTTAAGAATATTGGACAATTACGATTAGTATAATCTTTTAATATAAAGATTGAATTAAATGGACATCACAATATGCCCATCATTCAGACTAGGAGCAATACATATTGCATGTAAACATACCGGGCTGTCTCTATTATATTGCTTCTTTTAGATTGATTACAACACCGTCCCTCATAAGAGTCATAAACATTAAAACCGGAGCAGCATTTAAGAACTCAACGAAGAACATGAAGATCTACAACTATATCATTTCTATTATAAGTTGAATATTTGATATAGTTAGTACTGTACGCCATTGTCGGGGAGCTATCTATACCAGAGCCTATATATTTTTGCATCAGGGAATGGATGTTTGTATCATGACATATAAGCCATCTTCGGAGTGCACATCATATGACAATGATCAGCATATCGATGGAACCCTAGGAAAGACAATAATCTAATGTGATTCGAAGATCCAAGCACCGCCGTGTAGGGTGGTAGTGATTACGGGGAGTACAAATTAAAACAAGATTTTGAGATTATAATCCATCAATTGGAAAATACATATTGTTTTGTCCAAATCCCCTAATCTTCGTGGGAAACCTGGAAAAGAAAGTCGACATTGAAAGTAGGATAGTCTCTGTTGTCGGTTTGTGAAGAATAAACGAACTACGTAGAGTTTACAAAAAATCACATTAAATGATTGGGATTCATGGATGTGGATAATTAATGAAATATTACTGCTTGAGGAAGAACCATCAATTCGGCCAGGAGGTAATTAGTTAGTTAATTAAGATGGGAAGACATGAGGGAGAGGACGCAACTCCTCACTCCTTGCCCAATTAAATGCTATATGAAGAGGATCTATGTTCACCGAAGGGATCATTGATTGGAAGGGAGATAAGACTAGAGCTGTTTATATATACATCTAATTACAAAATCTGGGCACATCATAGAGAGCTACTCGACCATCTACAAAGGGTTGTATAGTCAGTGCAGAGATTAATAGGATTACCATTATATGAGAATTAGGTATAAAAGATATCAAATCTACCAAATCGTTTCAGGCCAACCTCACAATTAAAATTATTAAGAAGGGTCGTCACCTTCTTGAACCAGCACCTCTATTCAAGTAATCATAGGATATAAAAACAAACAACAAAAAAGAAGGTTATGGGAAGGGAGGATCGAATAGTTTGGAAATTACTTCCCCATTAGATACATCAACCAATCAATCATTCCCAGAGAATATACATAGTAGAGCCAGCGAATCATGTGAGTTTGCTCACTTAGTTTTAATATTTAATTTCCTAAATCTGACGTCATGATGTTGCATAAAACTTAGACCCAACCCCCAGTCGATCTGTGTATCATTGAATGCGATCTCTAGTCTTGATTCATTGAAGTATATAGGTTGCTACTGACATGATCGAAATCTGGAAACAATTTCTTGGCACTGAGATTTGACCTGATGTTTGGGGATGGGCTGTGTAGTCCTTTAATGGCTATAGATCACTGTCGTTTACTTTCTATAGAACTGGTCCTATTGATGATTGATATGCATTCGTTTTTCATTGATGTCTAGGTTTTACAAATTGCAATTACCATGAACCAATGTTGGCACTGTAGGTTGTATTGAACTGCATCATAGATCAGGGTATATAATGAATACATAGACATAAGTGTCGTTTAATTTATTTCTGCACTCGAATATATTTTCTTGCTAAGACTCAATGAAACTGTATGCTTATATTGAACACTGTGATAGCAAAATATGTGTAAATGCAAATGAAGTACTAACGACAATATATTTGGTGAGTGCAAACAAACTGTCTAATTTGGGCACGTCCTCCTGCCAGGAGAGGCGAACCATGGCTTAAGTGGACTGTCTAAAAACCCCACTTTCAGCCCCATAGGCCCTAGGCAAGGGATTGGGCCATCGAAGGTTGGGGATCCCACCTACGTTTATGCCCCATAGGCCCGAGGCAAGGGATTGGGCAATAGGAGGTGGTAGACCTTAGGCTACTTAAGGATTCCATGATTCTCCTCCAATGATAGGATGCATGACTCTTCTTGTGTTTCTTTCTAGCTGCAATTGTGATTGGTCTGATTTCTGGATTTTAGATATTAAAGCTAACTCCTAGGAATATGGACGTGGATGCATATGGTGATGCAGGTGTTACTCCAAGATTGCACTATTGCAAAGGGGCCCTTGGGGTGGGAATAGAATTCTAAAGCCTTTACATTCAAACATCTTTAGAACCAGACAGGAAGAAGTTTATTTTTAAAAGTATTTAAAGTCACTGCGTTCAACCTACGGTTGTGGAAAGGCAGCGACCTTTCCACAGGCACTGCCCAACCAAAGGCGACGGCACACCATAGGAAGGTTGTCGCCCTCGCCGCCTCCCCCTCCCTCACAGCTATTATGAATGAATTTATATGCATATCTCAGTTTTAGAACTTGCAGAATATTTGTTGGATGCAATTTTCTTAAATAGGAGTATTTGTGTTTGTAAATATATATATATACTACTGTTTATTTAACAATATAAATTGTTGTATAAGATCTCCATTTTGGTCAATAATTTACTTATATTTGTAAATGAAATTTTTGTATATGGAATATATATATATATAGCAAGATTTATTTTGCCAAGACTGTTGTATATATCAAATATTGATAAGTGCACATATTGAATATATAATATATATATATATATATTTTCGAGAATATGGCTTGGCAAATCGGATCGAGGATATTGCTTTTTGGGAATACTATTTTAGTATTGTGATATGGCATGGAATCTTACCTGACTAATATTAGATGTCTAGATGGTTACAATTAGTATTCGCATGATACCATAATGATAATTGATATTTGTTATAAGATTATTTATTGGGATTGTTTAATAGTCTTTAAGTTGAATTTTAATTGATAAATGAATCAGTTAGTCAATACTTAAGTGGGACCGATAATTAACACTTAATCACGATGAATATTAAGATCATAGCAAATGATTTATTGTTGTCTCAATCATTGAAATTTGTTTTAATTTATCAAGCCCTTTTTCTCTATATAATTAGATAGGTGAATTTAAAATCTCTCTTGCAAAGTAAATTGAGCTATTGATTTTATAAGAATGTATACTCATATATTCTCTAGCTTATATATGTATGCTCATACATACATGAGCTATACCTTTTTTTTTAATTCATTGATCGCATATTGTAACAATCTTCTTAAATGATGATCTATATTTGGGGTTATGTATGCAATCATTTACTAAAGGGACTGTTTTGTGTTTGTTGTGTCATCCATTTATGAGTAAAAATGCAGATTAAAAGGTGATAAAAGATAGTCACAGCAGTGACTCGTTCAGGCAGTTATGAGAACAGTTGAAAGGGTTCATTTGATGGTTTTGTTTGATGACAAGTGGTAGCATTACATCTGTTATTGTTTATTATATAAACAGTGACTTGTCACTGTTTCATTTTGATGCTTTACAGAGACATATCTTTTGAAGTTGTAAATCAGACTTCTGAAATGAACATCTTGTAAACTATATACAAAACAGTGGGGGTTATTATCTGACATGTTTATATCCTAAAGATTCCATTTCTAGGTAAATGTTAT
The DNA here is from genome assembly GCA_007258455.2 of Sequoia sempervirens. Taxonomy (NCBI): domain Eukaryota; kingdom Viridiplantae; phylum Streptophyta; class Pinopsida; order Cupressales; family Cupressaceae; genus Sequoia; species Sequoia sempervirens. The sequence continues at coordinate 15,672 of VDFB02008274.1, forward strand.
GTAGAGAAATAAAGTGATCCTCTGTAGTTGATTGCTTTATTATTCAAAAATGTGTAATAAAGTTGTAAATGGTCATGTCAAAGAGAAAGTATGATCATTGACAGTGAGGCATTTTGTAGCCAGTGAGGCTCTACAGTGAGGCATTTCATTAAGCCAGTGAGGCATTTTTACAAGTGGTTTTTCATCCCTATGAGGGTTTTCCACTCATGAAAATCATTGTGTTATGGTTCTTTTGTGGATGCATTTATGATCTTGTTGTTTCCTTAATTTGCATTACAGCATTTGAATTTATATGTATTGCTATTGCGTTATCTTTGTGTAAGCCTACATGGCTAAATTTTGTAAAGGCACGGCCTTGTGTTGATATACATATTGACTCATTAATGTATGTAATTCCATTTGAAAATAATAATGAAGTTATTTAATTATTCCTTTTAGCACTATTTAATAATCATCTTATACTATTTAATTATTTCGGGAATTGATTTGCTTATCGGGGGTTACTTTTAGTAAGTGAGATTTGTGGACCTTACATTTTAGTTGACACTACCTTCGATGCCCCATTTGCCATTCCTCTGAGCACAACCATTTTTCCATCCGCTGCCCTGAACTTAAGTTCCATGGTCTGAAAGTTCTATTGAATATTTGTCCAAACGAATGTAACCACTAAATACCTAGGATGGCATTTGTATCACCCAAGTCTACCACATAGAAATCATTTGTGACTGTATAATTACCCAATGTGATATGCAACTGAGGAACCTTCTGTGTACATGACATGTTATACCCATCTGCCACCATAACACTGAATCCCTCAAAGTCCTGTGCAAGTGTTTCTTGCTTCGCCACTAAGGCTGCATCAATGAAGTTGTGGTTGGCCCCTCTATCTATCAATACTGTGATACACTGACCTTGAAAAACCCCCCAACCCTAAAGGAATTAAACTTGGGGGTACCTGACATGGTAGCAATGGTGCCACTCTTAACCTCCTCCTGTGGCTGCTCCTCCTCTGAGTTGCTATCCTCATTGCCTTGTGCCTGTCCAATCTCATCATCATCCTCACTATCCGATACAACTTCAATGAAATGAACTTTACCTTTACCCAAGCAACAATGACCACCAGGCTCCCAGTGCTCCCTGCAATGATAGCATATTTGCTTTCTTTTGCACTCTTGGCGATTCTCTTCCTCTTGTTTGCTCCTCTTAGTCCATTCCTTCTAAACAGGTTTCTTGCCTTTGTCTTTCTAAGAGGGTGAACTCTTAGGCAGAAACTTGTTCTTTGGTTTGCTAGCATCCATATCCCTTGCTTTCTTGATTGCTTCCTGTAATGAGGTAGGATTGAGAGCTTTGACCCAACCTCTCAAGGGATCCATCAAACCATCCATGAATAGAACCAACAACCTTCTTTCTGAGATATCGGTCACTAGAATAGCAAGTCTCTAGAAATCAGCAATATAATTATCCAAGGACCCCCACTGTTTTAACTGAGCTAACTCCTTGAAATGGAGTTCAGGGTCCTTAACATCAAACCTCTCAATTAATCTTTCAGTGAATTTTGCATAAGAGGTGATTTGGTCATGGCCCATTGTGACCATTCCGTGATGCCACCATTCATGAGCAACTCCATCTAAATGTATGGTAGCATATTTGATTGCTTCATCTTCGAGCATAAGATTTAGTTAGAAATACGTGTCAACTTTCTGAACCCAAGCTCGTGCTGATGTTTTCCGTGATCCATCATAATAAGGCAAACTCAATTTGCCTACTTTCCTTCTGAGTTCATTGCATTGCTCTCGGTTACCCTTGTTGGGTGTGTGTCTCATTCTTAAATCAATGTAATTCCAGAGAGAAATATAATGTTGAAAACCTAGTCCAACATCAAGCCAATCTTGTCTGAGTTGCTCTTGCAGTTCAATCAATGTGAGTTCATTATCTTCTTGAGGCTCGACTCTGGTTGGGAAAACTGGCATCATGGGTCTTGATCCTACTTGAGTAGTCCGATGGTTAGGAGTTTGGTTATTAAATGAGTTGTATCCTTGACCATTGCTGCCTCCATTTTAGTTGTTATTGTTGTTGAGCATAGTTCTTGTCAGAAGCTCCATCATCTATGTCATTCTCTGATTTGTTGTCTTTTGCTCATTTACAATTGCAGTCATGAGTGCTTCCCCACTTGGTTCTTCTCTTCTTTGTTCTTCTCTCCTTTCACCCATCTCTACCTCTGAATGAATTCCCAAAATGTCAGATATTGTTTCCCCTTCAGGAACTTGTGTTGGCTACCACTGCTTCTTGACTTCCCTATTATAGTACTGCTTTTCTCTTTCAATAATGAAACCCTACAAGCTGGCAGAATCAAAGCTCTGATACCACTGTAAAGTCCCTTGTCAAATTCTCCTTAAAACTTCCAGTTTTGTTGTTTGACATTTCGTCAAACACTTGGCCAGTAATCTCCTTTCAGCATATAGATGATTCTATTTCTGATTTTCTTTAATACTTCATCATAAGTTGACAAAATACATGAAATAAATGACAACTTCTGATCTAAATTACTAACTAGTGCGAATGTGATTGACTGAAATGAAAAATGCAACTGATGGAAATGTAAATGCAGCTAGACTCCAAGTCGACTTCTTGACTTTATTCCAATGTAATTTTTACACACTAATACTATCATGATTCTATCATAATTTGGACTGATAACAGTGACTGAGACAAACAGATTTTGATATCAAAATTCGCAACTCTGTATCTTACAATCGCTGCCCAAAAACAACCTTCTTAACTTGCTAATGTTTATTCAAATATTGATTACTTTTCCTTTACATCATGAGGCGAATACAAACCAACAATGTAAGGAAACGTGATTATATTTCAAATGCTTGACTCAGCTAGCTACACATTGACTTCAATGACTATAAAAGATTTATTCATAAATGCAGACCCAAAGATATTGATACACCATTACAAGACACCCTAATGCATACAAAAATGATTCCAATGACAAACTGAAAAATCGATCCAACCTGCCAAGCAAGAAATGACCTTCACTTATGGCTGCGACTGGAAGAAACCTGAAGCCACGACCATGTAGCAAAATCACGACCTTGGCTGGAACAAATCATCACTTCATTATGGCGTCTTCCTTTAGCATGAGGTCACGTCCTTCTAAGAATTTTGAATCTTCACAAAAACCCTCCACAATCGATCTGCTTTCAGCAAGAGTATGGTGCGCCTGGAGTTTTAGGAAAACCACGCCCTTCTCAATATGGTAATCAACTTCCACTGACAAAATCGCTATAGCCACTTGTTGAATATGGACCTCTATATTTGCTCAATTCCTTCTTCCACAAAATCAGAACCCTGCTCTCAAATTTGCCAATGAAGCTCCTGTAGGATATCTGAGATGATCTCCTTCACAACCTCTAGCTAGGGTTGATATTTCACAACCAAACCCGGTATCCTAGAGTCTTCAAAAACTCGGACCTAAAAAAGCCTTCAAGCTCTCCCAAAATGCAATGAGAAGTAAAATCCAAGTATGCTCAAAAGGCTAGCTCACAGCTCCTTATAAAGAACTTTTTGCTCTTCTAGAAAGATCCTCCAAGAAGCTTCTAGAATATTATAATATTTCCAAAAGTGACTTTATAATATTTTTATTTTCACTTAAGTCACATTTAAAATATTATTTAAGTGACTTTATAATTTATTATTTTATTTTTGTCACATTAATTAAATTAATTAAAAATAAAGTTATCTTTTTTATTTTAATTTATTGAGATAACTTTATAAATAATTAATTTAATATTATTCCCTTACTTCACCTTTAGCCTTCGGGAATAATAAAGGCTAAATGATCCTCCAGAGTGGTTACTGAGAAGGGGACATTACACGTGTGATGTTGGGAAGCATATCGGGAGTGCTAGTAGTTTTTTAATTTTTTAACGCCACCTATTATATCACCTTCCACGTATCGGCATAGTCTATGAGGAGTCAATACATTATTTCTCACACAACTATTGAGGAGGTTCAAAGGTTGAAGTCTATATAGTTGTCGTATTCTCCTTGAGAGTCAGGTTATTTAATATTGAAGACTCAGATGATCATCTTGGAAGCTTGCGGTGATATACAATAATAAGAGACTTTATTGGAAGTTGAAATGATGCATGGAGTCGATGAAATTAAAGGATACGGGCAATTAAATTCAAGTCTCGAATATGAATTGGAGGAGACGATATACTATAGTCATGGGAATATTGAGTAGTCATTTAAATCATAAGTCGCCGCCCATGCTAGCAGACAAACAACTTACAAGGCAGTCAAGAAGAATCAAGGTGGGAGAAGCAAGTCATAAATTCTTTTATATCAGATGTCATGTTATTCCCAATGGAAATCTCTTATTCATGGAAAGGGGTTGTAGATATTAAAGAAAATGATTCACATTTGCGGTACAAGGAAAAGAAATAAGAAGCAAATATACACACAGCTGAGCCTTATGCTAGCCCCATACATTGAAAGGCACAAATAATCGTGAAGTTGTCTGGACTGGGAAAGATTGTAATCAACTAGCTGTGTAAGTTATTCGAGTGCAGTTATACAAGGTGCAAAATTGAACTTTTGTTATGCTCTTAAATATTCTAATTTCCGCGCAATGTTAGAATTATAATAATCATATGTTATTTTCTCGAAGATTGCTCTTACATCACTTTTTGTATGAAATATACTTATATCTTTCGAATCAGTGATTATCCATTGCTTTGTAATCTAATATTAAGGAAGGGTTTGTATGTACTTCAAGTGCATAACAATAGTCCACCTAGGAATAAATTAGAAACAAATCTGGAACAACTTGGTTCTAACTGTTTGACGGAATGCCTAAGTAGTTGGATAGGTAAAAATGTAATGTCCCCTATTTGTTGAGAGCACTTAAACCTGAATCTTGCATTCAAAGTTTTTCTCAAAGAGACATTAGAATGTTAGAGATCAATAAATTTCAGTGATGATAACCTTTAAAACCCGAGATGATATAAATATTTCATTCTTGTTAAAGGAGTATTTATTTCCTCCTGGTCACTCATTATGAATAATTCCTTTGTAATATATTTCATGAGTACATTAAATGTTAAACATCTCTCAAGATCTCATAGGTGGATTCTATTATACCATTTAATATCATAGTGAATAAACAGAGTCATTATTTATAAGGCTCAATAATTGTTGCAAGCATCATTATTGGATAATCACAAATTATATATATATATATATATATATATATTCAATATGTATTAATTTCCAACTATCACTAAATTCTTAATTCATTTACCAAGCATTTATTTAATTGCCTTTGATTGACTTTCATTAACATGTATAATATTACCATTTCAAAATAATATTGTTAATAATTCATATGCATAAATATAAGCTACTAATTGATCCACATCTTGATTTCGTAATGTATTAACTGATTAATATTTTATTCCAAAAAGTACTTACTAAGATTTCATTATGAATTGAACTGATTATTATTTTATTTCATAAAATACTTATTAAGCCCCTTATCTACAACCTTATATATTCACTACACTAATCAGTCATATTCAGAAATACTTACCTTGTTTGTTGTTGTCTGCCCGTATTACTTCTCCAAGATATCACAGGTCTTACTTGCTGCCCTGCGTCAGATTAAAGAAGATGTTGCTGGCAGTATATATACTTTATCTTCCCATCGATAGCTAGAAGACTTCTAGTGCCAGCGATTTAATATGTTCTTCCAGCCGCTGATGACCCTTTTGGTTTCCCTCCCCTACGATTGAAGATTTTGTTCTCTTCTATTCCCATCTGTTCTTCTGCGTGCAAATTTATTTCTCCATTATTCGTTATCCTCCCCTCTTATTTCGATTCTTATTTTCCTTATATCTATATATATGATATCACTTTATTTTGGAAGAGTCATAACCTTCCAATACCACCGCTGACTTTTATGATTTAGTTTTAATTTAAATATATTCGTTTCTTTAATCACGTCTCTTCATTAGGTAATGTTGCCTTCTATTTCCGAGTTTTGTCTTATAAAAATATATATTATTATTTTATATATTATATATATATATATATTATTTTGATATGATATTTTGTAAATATTTATATTGTTATATATTTGATAATTTTTATTATTATTTCTTCTTATAATTTCAATGTGAACTTGTATATTATATTTGGTGTATTGTATGGTATTGATAATTGTCAGATTTATTATTAATATTATATTTATAATTATAATATTATCAAATTATATTTAAATTGTAATTACTCGTGTTTGGATTTTGATAATTATTTGTATGTTATTATTTATGTCTTTAGATGCTTTATAGCTTAGTGTTACAATTTCGGGGGACATGACAAAAAACCAAAAAATAGTTCTCAGAACAAGGCAGGACTTTACACATTCCACCTTGACTACATAGTAAGGAGTGCTCATCACTTCTCTTTCAGTTCACACACAGATGATTTGATGATCTGTAGGTGTGGGTTGGCTCGGGATTCATATCATCCATTTTGGGATGGAGTGTTTCCATCAAATGAACTAGGACCTGCGAGACTCCGACTCTGTTACTTTCAAATGGTTGTCTAGAAGGAAATGGAACAAAGTTACATCATGCAGACGTCTCCTTGGCAAAGAGTGCAGCTTCTTTGCTTCAGGGTTTTCCATTAGAGGAACTTACCCATGTGTGGCATACACTTGGGAAGATGAGTATACAAGGGAGTTGTGTTTTCAGTGAGCATGATGGCATTGATAGACCAGCCCGCAATGATGGAATTTTAATCCACATTTTGGTAGGAGACACCTATCCTACTTCATGGGACACGAAATTCTTTCATAATCATTGGAGGACAGCAGTTGTTTAGGAGTTTGGAGGAGAGTTGCATCATCTCCTCAGCATGGGAGAGTTGCATAGGGTTGATACTCTATCACCCTATGACCTCGCACAATCATTTGCATCCCCATAGGTCGGTCTTACAATCTTGAGGGTGTTGATCTATCCAATATCACCAACCTAAGAGGAGTTGTTACACCTCTTACGGCACCTATGAGGGGTAGTCATCACATCTATAGGAGGTTTGCAGAGGATGGAGAGAGGTGTTGTGATGTTGGTACTTCGAAATGCCTCGATTTTCTCATGTTTGACGGATGTGAGGTTTTGATGTGTTGGGATCCAAAAGGTGACAGGTTTGGCACGTCAGATCGATTGGACCCCGATGAGATGCTTCACCACTCTCAGCATGGTGAAGACTATATCAAAGTAGCGCAGTGGAAGTCAGTGGGTGTTGAGTATGGCGGACTTCCAATTTGGTTATGGCATCCATAGATTCCTATGTTTAGTAGGTTGCTTTACACTAGGCGAGTTGTTTACACTGATGCTGAGCTTGGCTTTATCTCTATCCAACCGATGCAACGGATACGTCATTGGGCGTTCTACAAGCTTACCTAGGATCCCGATATTCAGGTGACTAGCCAGGGTGTTCAGGTGAGGATTGCTTGGGGACAAGCAATCTTGGGGAGGGCGGACTGTAATGTCCCCTTTTCCTAGGCAGTTGACAGATGGAGTGGTTCGTCTACCAACCGATCCCCGTAGGCTAACATGGTGTTAAGGGGACCCCTTTGAGGGTGATTTATGGATCTTCAGCAGGCCTTTTGATGCTTATTTCAGTATTCTTCAGCTCA
>VDFB02008275.1:0-12755 GCA_007258455.2 Sequoia sempervirens
TCCTCTTCTTCATGTTGAGGAGGCATTTCTTCATCATGTGTGAGGCTTTTATCTTGTTCCCTAGTTGGAGGCTCGATGTCTTCCTCCATTTTATCATTTGATTCCTTTTCTTCTACAAGAGGCTGCTTCTCTTCCTCTTCTCTGACATCTTTGAGCTATTTGGAAAGCTCTTCTTCTAGCTCTTGGTCAGAGGTCTCCATGATATACTTGGTGCTGACATCTTCTTCATCATCCCTAGAGCATCCTATTTCTTCATCTCTATGCATGACTTCATCAATTGGTAAGTGTTGGTACTCAGGATGTTCATGGTAGTCATCTACTTCCTCTTCCACTTCTTTGGTAGCCTACCTTTCTTTCCTCTCCAACTCTTCTAATATCTTCATCGTTGCTTTCATGTATGGTGGTTTGGTTGGTGGAGAAGGGATAGGGAGGTTGGAAAAAAATTGTGTCAGGGTGGCTTGTATGGCTGGGTTCATCAGCACCCTAGACAACTCCGTAGGGATATTTTGCATGTGGTGGGCGAAGGCCTCTGGGAGTGAGAGCGCGAGAAATGCCATTGTTGCCCTAGCTAGCGAAAGAGATGTTGATGATGAAATGGAGGAAGAGGAGAATAGGGAGGTAGTGGCAGAGGAGGAGTCTATCACCATGACTTATGCAGTGGGTGGGGTGGAAGCAAGGTGAATAAAGATGTCCACTGCGGGCGGAGAAGTGGCAACCATCACCTGGGAAGTAGGTGGAGGAGCAATAGTAGTGTCAAGGGCAGTAGTGACCGTGAGAGTGGAGGTGGCAGGTGGAGAATTTGGCTGCTCGACCTCTATCTCCTCTCCTTCATGGAGAGGGTCCTCCTGGATGGTGGGAATTCCTAATGTCCTTGGCTTCTTTGAGGGTTCACCCTTTGAGGCTTTTCTCGAGTACACCTGGGGTTTAGGTTTCCTTTCAGCTGTCTCTTTTCTCTTTCTCAACTTGGTGACTGGAAGAGATTTAGAAGTTTCTCTCGATAGAGCAGCAACTGTCCCACTGTCGGTTTCACTTCTTAGTTCATCTACAAGCTCTCCATATGTTAGGGTGACTCCTTGCTGCTTCAACTGGGCAATCTAACCGTCAATCCATTCCTTTACTTTGGCCTCAATCGACTTCATCAAAATATCAAGGTCATTGACCTCTTCTTTGTTCTAGTCAATTAATAGCATCAGGAGATTGGCAATTGCATTGTATTGAGGGTCAATTATTGTATTTTCATCCTCCACCACTTGATTTGGCATAGGGAACAAGTTGACCTTCTTGAAAAAGTACATTGTCATGCACATATAGTGCCTCATTCGCACTTCTTTATCATCCTTGCAGTTAGCCCAAAAGTCTTCAACATTATGTACATGGGTGTGTTCAATCCCAACCATCTTCCTGAGCTTGCTGTATGGATCCATCCGTAGTCGAGCAGTGTGGAGCTCCAGGTGGTATTCCATGAGTTCTTTATCAGAGTAGTCCACACACTAGGATGTGTGGAGTTCATATGTTCCTTGGTCGAAGGAGAGGGGATAGGGAATTCCTGCTCTATGCTTGTCACTTAAGAGGGTGTGTGCATGCTGCAACTGTTAGGAGAGCTCAAGCAATATTATCCAGTCATTTGGGTACTAGGGTAGCTTGTATGGTTTCTTTGAGAAACCCTTGGCTCGGATGTATGTGAATTTAGGGAATTGTATGAACAAGAAGCCAAACTGGCGAATGTAAGCATTGACACTGTGGGAGACTCTCTTTTCAAAATCACCCCCAAGCAATATGATTATATGGCCTATGAAGGCGTCGTTGACTCTACAGTAATCCCTCTTGAAATTTTTGTACTGAAGCTAGGGATACTTATCATACACCTTTAACTCCTTTCCCAGCATTTCGTTTGGAGCCACAAACAAGCCTCTATATTGCATATAGTCAAGCAATTACTGATCATTCCCGCCCAATAGAATTTGGTTTCACCCCAAAGGATTTCTTGTACAAAGTATAACATCCACTCCTGGAAATAAGCTGCGATCGGAAGGCCCATAGCTCAACTCAATAGGGTTACCAGATCATGGTAGTCCTCATAGAATTCGTTGTGGAAGAGCTCTTGGGGTACCTTAGCTGCATTGCCCCTCTTTTCTTTCAACCAATACTGATTGATGAGATTTTTGCATTTGAGGGGGTCCTCATCCCACATTTGCTTTCCATATTCTTTGGAGGTTTCCTCCATTTCATTGAAGGTTGGGATGTGGAAGGTCTTCCCTATTAATTTGGTAGATAAGTCAGCTAATACATTGCCATCTCTGTCCACAATTTTCTTCATGTCTTCTTGATATGCCTCCCTACAGGCCATCATAAGCTCAGAAGCTACAAGAGTAGGTGGGAAATCGACAGCCTTGGCCAACCCACTACTTCTGATCTTTCTGGCATTTTCTGTCGTAGGGTTGATTCTGAACATTTTTTTGAACTCATCAATATATATGTGTCTCAGATTAGTATCTGAGATCTCCCTCCAACATGTGGTGACTTTGGAGTTAAGGGGATCCACTTGGAACTTGTACTTCATTTGGTCTTTATCTTCTTTTCCTCGGGGTGCTTTGGCTGGCTTCTTTCCCTTGTATTTTTCCACGATTGCCTCTGAAAGTCCTACACATGGTTCCATATATCCTGCAGGAGAGAGAGAAATAAACATATTCGAGCATGAAACATGGGGAAAGTTAGCTAAAATCCCTCAAAATGATGTTACATTAGATAATTCATCACTTAAATATTCTAACATCTCTTTCAGATCAACATTATCCTTTCGTTGGAGGGAGTTATAGTTGCTGGCATATGGCTTGGGGAGATTGCTTATGGATTCTAGTGTTATCATTGATGGCAACTGAAGTCATTATCTCAATCTGCAGATCAGGATCTACTTATACCAGTAGAAAATGTAGAAGACAGTGTGTTACCGACAGAAAGCATGAAGAACAAGGTACCCAGTCAGTTAGTTGATCTATATGCTTCATCGGATCATCATTTTGTGTTGTGGATCCCTAGGAAAGTTTGTTAAGCATGTATGTTACCTTATTGGTAAGTTTTGTGGTGTTGCAACAATCGGTGTACGAGTGAGGAGATTCGGTAGAATGATTTTTTGTTTATTTTCTCATTATGGCCGACTCAATGAATGTGGCGTATCGCAGATGTATAAGGAGTAGTTGTTTAATTGTTTCTAAGTTTGAGAATATTGTTTTGGGTCCCAGCTATGTCTTAGCCAACCTTTATGGGTGCACATTAAATATAACTTATGATTTGAGCCGACTATTGGAGAATATTTCATGTTTGTGTTGAAGCCGACTTAAGTGATTAAAATATTTGCTAGCAGATATATATATGAGATCGGTAATTCATTTTTGGTGTGAGGACGAAGTAGTGAGAAGTTGTGAATGTGTGAAAAGAGTAGAACAAATGTATGAGCGAACACCAGAAGATCAGTTGAGTAAATTTTGCTTGAGCATAAGAAGATTATTGTGAATTAGGGTAGAGCAGAGCAGAGCAAGTTGCAGGATCAGACAGAAGGTTCATAATCTATTTTTGTGATTCACCCGAACTGAATCTAGGCATATGTAGATGTTATCTTCTCAGTTCAATTTTTTTTGTAATCACAAACATTTTGTAAGGCAGTGATCCTTCCTTAATTTGAGTAGTGAGCTCTAGGCAGTGTGCCTGAATACAAGTGCATTCCCTTTTGTTCATACTTTTAATAGAGTATAAATTGTGGACTAATCTCCACCATGGTTTTTCCCCTAATAGGGTTTCCACGTAAAAATATTGGTGTTATGGTGTTTTGTTTGTCTTGTTCATGCGCTTGCATCTTTATTTCTGTTTATGTGTTGAAAATGATTTAAGATCTAAATTGAAAGTCAAATTTGTGGAACACTGATTCACCTCTCCTCTTGATGTTCCCTGAGTCCAACAATAACAATGCGGGCCTAGGGGTGTGGACTTCCCTGGGATGGTGGACGTTCTGGAGGAAACTGTAGGAGGGATGACAATTAGGGCATGACAGCTCGCATGTCCCAACCCGCATCAAGATTTAGGCATAAGGTGGGGTCCACCAAAAAGGTTACTCCATCCTGGCATGTGGGTCAGGTTCACTTTGAAATTTTGGAGGAATTAGGCCCATCTTTCAAGCATGTAGATGCAACAGGATGCTTGGGTGTTTGGGACTTTGTCGTTGAAAATAACATTGGAAAGACAGAATCCTGCAGGTGACATTCCACTATGTGGGACCCATGAATCTAATGGATGACGTCATAGTGCATTTGGAGCTTAAGTCATCGATGGCCAAAACATGTGGGTAGGCGTTAGGTGTCAGCCATTTGGGAATGACGGGGACAAAATGGAGTCCTGCAGAGGACCACCTGAAAGAGATGGTCTGCCCAACACTCATCAATTAGTCATTATCACAATTTGGGTTAAGGCGGCAATAGTAAGTTTGGGTCCTGCAAGGCGGGATGGCGAGGGTAGTTGGTGGTCTCAAGATAGTGGGAGTAGGGTAAAATTCCACAGACAGTCACCCGCATGAGACAGTCTACATAGGGTTCATCAGCTAATTGCTTTCATTCTTTCATTCAAACGGACATGGCAAGGTCGGGCCCCAAAGGGCGGAAGGTCGATCATTAGGGGTCGTTTGGGATGTCGAAGTCACCACGACGGCCTGCAACTAGAAGCTCGCGAGTAGAGGTCTACAAAGGAGCTAACACTTGGTCACTTAGAATGCTTGAGGGAATGGACAGTAGCTGAGGGTTCGAAACTCGTCCGTCAGGGAGACATCAGAGCCTCGCCGTTTGGATAGTTGTTGTCATGACGACAGAAGGGAAGCAAAAACGTGCATGGTCAGGCCTGCACGAGGTTGGGTCAGCCCCGTTGAAAGATTAGGCAATGGTGAAGGTTGCAAAGTTTGATGAGTACACCTCTGGGTTGTAAAGGCTATTGCAAAACGACAGACACCGAATGGTAATTTGCGGATGAAGGTCTATAAGGAGAAGTCTACAGGGTTTGGACTTAGGTTCCTAGGCGTAGGGTTTGACTGGAATTTAATTAAGTTGGGCTTGGAGGGTGTGCGGGAGTTATCATTTAGCCGTTTGGAATGTTTGATTGAGTGACGACGAAGGTCCGCATAGTTGGACCTGACAGGGTAGGACGACGCTAATTCAAAGTTTAACGTTTTAAGGAATGGGATGGTGGAAAACACATTGCGGGCCCACATGGAACAAAAGCCCTAGCTGAAGAACGATTGCGGGAGGGTTGAGTTCCATAAGCTCCCTACTGAGGATTTTGAAGGTTTCTCATCATTCAAAGACATGGGTTTTGACCGCCAAGGGTCATTCTAACCAGATTTCAAGTTTTCCTTCTAAAATTTGATGACATTTCTTTAGAAATTAAAGAAAACTCAAGGGAAAGCGGTGACAGAAGACCAACCTATTAATCGCGATGAAGAAGGATGAACAATCTTTGGGCAAAGCTTTGAATCGACAACTGGGCTCAGCGGGCACGATGGTGGTGTTGGCGGGGGCTTTGAATGGCTCCTAGACTTCTGACAAATGAAAATGATAGCTCAAAAGGAGCTATTTATAGAAAATAGTGCATTTAATGCCCCTCATTAATACTCATATGGTGGCATTGGAGGTTGGTGGGAAGTCAGTTTGAAAATGACCGTGGGAGGGACAGACGGCTGCTAGAAGTTAGTTGTTTGATCGTTTGGCAAGGAAAATGGCTACGGCATGTACGGGTCCTGCGGCGTGGGAGGACGTCGGGTGAATGCCATTTGGAACGGATGTGGAGCCAAGGAAACCCGCATGGGGTGGCTTGCAAGGGTGGACTCACGTTGCTCTAAGGATGTTAGTTCTATGGAATGAAGGCAAACAACCAAGGGAATTCTGCAAAAGCCTAAAGCCTTGAAAATTTGAGGGCGGAGAAAAATGGTCACCTCAAGATGATTTCTAAGATTCCGTGACCACCTAGAACACAAAAACAAGGGGCACACAAAATGAGGCAATGAAAATAGTGACCTGGCGAAGCAGAAAAGAGAGAGGGGGTCCCTATTTTGAACGGGGCATGTGTGCTACAGGCACAATAGATAGGAGGATGGATATACAAATACTTTGCAGATATCGGGTTGGTATGTTGATGGCATGAAATTCAATCTATGATTTGTATATTGTAGTTTGAGTTATGGTTAGTTTGGATAAGTTGCAATTTGTTGTGGTTGCTATTCCAGCTCATATTCGAGTAAGGTAGCTACTCAAAACCTTAATTATCATTTAAATTTGATTCTTGTGTTCATGTAAAGATTGGTGTAAAATTCAATGATAGTTGATATGTTTCACCTTGGAATATTATTTTTTTCTTCCATAGGTTGCATGTTGGAGGATGTGAAGGAGCTTTTTCTTGATGGTGGTTATCATGGTTGCTTTTGTAGGTATCTTTTTGGAGCATAAGAACATGGTGAAGATTTAGATGGTACATGATTGGCTAAGGGATATTCTTCCCTTGTTGTGATTCGTATGGGTGTATTTATAATGTTGATTTCAAGAGGGAGAATATTAGGATTAAGGTGTCACCCACCTTGTATATCCTATGTCATGGTTCCAACATCTTTGGAAAGTATCTCTAGGAACTTAGGGTGTATTGAGAAAATATTTTGTAAGATTAATTCTCATCATTGCTTGTAATATATTCATAAGGGGTGATGGGTTCCACTAGTAGCGGTAAAGGAGAGTTGTGAACATAAATATTTAATATTATATTCCCCACATGTGGATGCCTAAAATGGGGTAATAACAGATAATGAAAAGGATAAATGAGTGACTGTTGGTATTCTCCAAGTGGGGGCTTGGAAAGAGGAAATATGTGTATCTTGGTATTCCATCATTTATTGCATTTAATGTAATGTTTATCTTCCATGTTTGGGCGCCCAAGTTGGAGGGAAAGTATTGGAGCCAAAACTAGTGTCCTTTTATATTTTTAGAAGGTAATCCAATGGCTAGGGACGTTTGGAATAAAGGGTCATATTTGGGTTCCATGTTTGGTGCATTAAACACCTTTACTAGTCTATAAATTTAGCCTCTTAGATGTAGAAATTATGACCAACAGTTGGATGTATAGTTTCATTGTAGGAGCAAGGCTAGGTTGAGGCATAAGGAGGTTGATTACAGGTGCGCATGTGTTGTTGGCAGATGCAAAGAGGAGAATGGAAGTGAATGCATTTTAATCTCATTTATTTGAAGATAATACATACTTGGCCTCTCTTCTCGGTGGAGAATTTTCGTAAGGATTTCTCCATGTAAATCATGTGTTATTTTATGCTCTTGTGTTGGTAATTTGTGCACCATTGCTTCTATCTTATGGTGATGTTATTATTTATATATTATTGTTATAAGTTCACATAAGATAGTGTTAATAAGCATGTTATGTTGCCTATTTTTTGGCATCATAAAGAAGATGGATCTAATCACGATATTTCTATATTAAGGAAAATTAATTTTTAGATTTGCATATAGTTTTTTATTTTTCATGTTGTTGTAGTCCAAGCTTTGTATCTCATCCATTGAAGTCATACTTGTATAGAGATTGAATTTCCTTACAATTGGTATAAGAACCTATTTATTTCTCATCAATTTTCATCCTTGATAAAATAACATTATTATCTCATAGCTAATCTCTCTTGTGTTTTCATGAAGTTCCTAGATATAGGGTGGCTATAATCTTCAATTGAATCTTGCATGGTGTGTTGAACACATATAAACACTAAGAGGGGGGGTGAATCAATATTCCATCAAATATCAAACCTTCTAGAACAAAACATATACTTTAAACTCTACAGCATAAACAAGAACATGAAAGATGAAGACAACACACAACACAACACAACACAACACCAGATATATGTGGAAAACCTCAAAGGGGAAAAACCACGGTGAGAAAAGCTGCTAGGAGCTACTATCCTAATCGAGCCTCACAAGATGAACAACATTTACTTTTTTTTAGGGATACAATCCAAGGAAGCTAAAACTCCTTGATTATAGTTTTTAAGGTTACACTCAAGGAAGCAACAACTCCTTGATCTTAACACACACTCAAGAATTATTATAGAATGACAATCCTTCCACTATTTGAAATTGATAATTAAGCTCAATCTCTTTTGATGATTGCAATTCTACATTGTAAACTCCCCAAATATCTTCCCAGCTGCCTACTAGCTCACTACATTTAGCAATTAAGAAGTTATTACCTTCGGCTCACTACCTCCAACATGCAATTAAGCACACTTCTTCTCAAGCCTTTTGTCACAGGGATATAATCAAAATGAAACCAAGCAACATCTACCACAGTTGCTCTTTCTCTTTTATTCACTTACTCAATCATCATTATTATGCTACAATCATCCCTCACTCTAGATCAACTAGGTTTACGATTTATACATAATATTACATTGATTACATCTCACATGTTAGCCTAAAGTAAAAATGTTACATCTATAAGTTGGCCAAAGATAAAACAAATAATATA
Source organism: Sequoia sempervirens (assembly GCA_007258455.2). Classification (NCBI taxonomy): domain Eukaryota; kingdom Viridiplantae; phylum Streptophyta; class Pinopsida; order Cupressales; family Cupressaceae; genus Sequoia; species Sequoia sempervirens. The sequence goes on from VDFB02008275.1 coordinate 8,551, forward strand.
AAACATGTAGAGGGAAAGACCCAAAATACTACACGCAACACTAGGAAGAGGAAAACGCCTTGTGAATTCTAGCACATGCTTAACCTAGTCCCAAAATAGTCTTCACATATTTAATCATCATTTGCATGCTTTGCAAATACAAATTAAGTCGGTCATAACAAGAAAACGTGTAACATGTAGCATGTCAGCCTTCACAACCATTGGTGGTACACAATAATGATAAACTGTTATTTATGATTCTCCTAGATGAGTTAGTATGACTCATACAACACCATCAATCACTCCTTACACTCCACTCAACCTTAATCTTGTGGCACACACCATAAACATACCTTAGTTAGCCTTAACAAAAGCATAAGCAAACAAAACATTCATTTTAGACCACAACCTGTACTAGAGAAGCCAAAAAACACTTTGTGAAACATCAACAAGCATCACATGATATTTAGGAACATTCTCATACATTCCTTTCACAACTTCATGTAGCAACAAACTAGCGTAAGCCAATAGACATTGAAACTAGTCTTCAGACAACACAATCTGATACATTGTCATTTGTAACTTTCTCTATAGAAGGATAATTGACATGAAACTTTGGATATAACACCTTCACATCTCAAAGAACTTAAATTTTGATCCAAATAACCATATCTGCAAATGTGATGATATGCAGAGCCAATATTTACACCTTTGAGAACATCCTCATAGAATCAATTGAATCTGCCACTCTCAAATACACCTTGTTGATAACTTCAAAATGATTTGAAACTTGGATCACACATACCTTGACACAATAGAAAGCCATCCTCCAAAGCGTAGGAGCCAAACATCATCAACAGAGAAATACAAAGCATTTCTCAAAGACTCTAGCAACAAAACCAGTAGACTGCAACACTCTTCATAGAAATTTTGACATCAATGACAACCAAAGTGCAACATGGTGTAGAGTATTCTATACCATCTCTTACATTTATGATTAAGTTTAGTTTTAGTTTATTTACATGTGTCATATTTTAAGGATATTTGGGAAAACCCTCATAAGATTGGTAGGGCTCAAATTGTAGAAGATATTTATTCGCCTCTTACTCATTGGCCTTTTCAAACCATTGAATGAAGCATAGGTTTCTTCATTTGTCTAGACTAGTCGAGTCCCCTTGTCTAGATAATTATGGAAAATGCCTTAGAACTACGGTTCCTACAAAAAATAACACCAATAGGTACAACTATCATTAATGAATTTTCTATCATACATTAACAACTTATAATTTTTAATCAAGAAATCAAGTGACATCTATTGTTAGGGCATGCTTTGGGTACACTCTATATCACAAACCATCAATGACTCACTTCAACAATCATTAATCAATAATAGATCTAATGTCATTCACTTCCATATTCCATCAGCATCATTGCTATCCCATTATATCTCACTATTACTTGTCTCAAGTTTGATTAAGGTGCAAGGAATTCTTGAGCTTCAACACTTAAATAGAAAGCCCCACAATGCTCTTTAGAAATACCCTTATTTTCCTTGTTTTAGATACCATCAAGAAAACAACAATTGAAGGCACCAAAGATCCTATTATAGAAGATGGAATTACAAAATATAGATGGGATCACACCCTTAGACAATATTTATACCATGATTGCATCCCAAACACTCAAAATATTAGGATTTAGTCATCAAAGCTCTTTGATTGGTAATCCAATTTAAAATTCTTAATTGCATCTCTTTATCATAACAAGACATCAAGTGAAATACACCTTTCATCAATTTCAATGTGTAATCCTAATCCCTCTCAATTTCAATTTAGTACATATTTATTTATATTTTAATTATCTCTTTTCAATCCATACATATACTCAATGCATACATCTAAAATTTCACTTACATTTAATTAATTGTACTCATTTAATATACTTTAGATATTTTAAGGGTCACTCTTGTTCCTTTCAATAACATATATAAAGTATATTGAGTTGATGATAATAATGAATAGTCTTGAATGCCACCACCATAATATAGTTTTTAAATCTTGTATTAATTTTTGTAAGGGTGATAAGTGCATCCCTTGTAATTATTGTCTTTGTTTTATAATATTTTTTGTAGGTGTCCTAAGTATGTTTTCCTAAGACATTATGTTGACTAGTTTGACACTCTCTTTAATCCTAGACTTGAATCTATAGCTAGAAAGATTATCTTATTTCTACTCAACATTTCTAAATCTTAAAAAATCATTTCATCTATCTAGTTCAAGACTGTAGGTGTGACCTTGACCTAGTTTAGGACCACGTGTAATTAGTAATAGACCATTTCTCCTAATTTGTAATTAGTTAACTCCATAGGTAATGTTAAAAGAGTCTTGCATACCACAACCATAATATAGATTTTAAATAATCTATTAATTGTTGTAAGGGTGACAAGTGCATCCCTTTCCTTTTTTCCTTTGTTTTATACTACTTTTTGCAAGTGTACTAAGTATATTTTCCTAGCACATTATGTTGACTAGTTTGACACTCTCTTTAATCCTAAACTCAAATCTATAGTTAGAAAGATTATCTTTCTTCTACTCAAAACATTTTTAAATACTAAAACATTATTTCCTTTATCTAGTTCAAGATTGTAGGTGTGACCTTGAACTAGTTTAGGGTCACTTGTGTAGCTTTGACCTACTCTGCCAATTTTTAAAATCAATTGTGTCCTTAGGTTAAATTAGTCCCAACTAGTCATTATTTTTCAACTCCTATGAAAAAAGGTTCAAATGGTGCACTTATGACATGTATAAAAGGACATCATTTGTAAGTCATATCAATCATCATCAATCATCAAGAGATCACTCTTGTTGATGGTGTTTTCTGCACAGCAACAAAGACAGAAAATAGTATTCTATCTCTCTTAAAAGGTGAATTCTCAACAAGTGTTAAAATCACCCCAATGTCTCTCGGGTGTCAGGTCATGACAATGCATAAACAACTCAAATAATATGTGAAAATGTTGGTAATCACAAGGGGCCTTACAAATGAACAATGCTGGAAGTGAATTTTCGTCAGATGCAACAATATGGTGATGCTTTCAATCCTAAAACTAACCCAGATTCAAAATAAACAGCAAAAGAGATAAGGGTTTAAAGAGATTCTATTTATTCTAACTCCTAAGATCAATCACAATAATGATGAAAGCTGCAAATGGACAGATCCCCAATAAAACCGATCTCTGCTTGATCAAGAACAAACCTGCAACTACACAGAAATGGTGCGATCTTCTGGGGAAATCTAAAGATTTTCAGACTTTGAACATTCATTCACATACCCAACTGTTGGCACAATGTAAACAAGCATTCTCAGTTGAACTTAGCACAGAAGTGAGGCCCAGACTAACTTTACACAGCAATCTACAATCAGCAAATTGCTAAAAGTATGGACCGAAAATCGATCAACATCATTAACATTTCACCACCATTGTAAAAGAGCTAAAATCTAACATCTAACATCTAACATCTAACGTCTAACATCTAACATCTAACATCTAACATCTAACATCTGAGAATCAAGAACAAGAAACCATAAAAACTGTTGAAAATAAATACAAAGTTTGCCAAATCAACAATCCAATTGCATTACTTCTCCAACATTACATAACAATTTCAAGTCTCTCATCTCCTACGAATAATTCTGAAAACTACTTGCCAAATCTGGCCTTCTAACTTAGCAAGATTCTGGCCTAATCAAACTCCTAAAAATCTCCCCTTACAAATGAGGCACAAATGACATTTATAGAGAACCCCCCAAACATGTCGGCCTAATTAGATTTTACAATAATAACTGGCCTCAAAATAGGTCGGCCTAAGGAGAAATTTGGTAACAAGGCACGCATTAAATGCTGGTACTACAACAAGGTCGGCCTAGGAGAAATTCAAAAGAGGATAAGATTTGCATTAAATGCATGAATATTATCCATGTCGGCCCATGATCTCCAGCAAGATCAGATTCACGTGCCCTCTAGAAAGTCCTCTAGCTGTAGATAGTTTTGGCACAGATTCTTAGGCAGATACCATCATTAATAGCCCACATGTCCAAATTAAATTTGAATAAAATCTTGACCTTTTCTAAAAAACTTACATTTTTATAAGGAAACTTTCCATTTTTAGAATTTTTTCCATTTTTGGAAATTTTATTTTCAACATCTTTTCAAGAAATTTTCATTT
>VDFB02008276.1:0-47676 GCA_007258455.2 Sequoia sempervirens
TCCTTGTTTTTCCAACACAAATGCTACTGAATCCTTTAATGAATTTTTGGTAAAAACTGGCTAGGCCATGAAAAGATCTTACCTCCATAGCACTCCTCGGTGTTGGCCATTCCACAATGGCTTTCACCTTTTTTGTTTCCATTTTCAGACCCTCCGCTAAGATAAGAAATCCCAAATACATTGATTCATATTTCAAAAAACTACACTTCTTCAAGTTGATCAGTAGCTTCTCCTCTTGCAACTTCTCAAAAAATTCTTGAATATGCATCAGGTGCTCCTCCAACGTCTTACTGAAATCAAAATTTCATCCAAATAAATAATGACAAACTTACCCATAAATTATTTCAATACCACATTCATGAGTCTCATGAATGTGCTAGGTGCATCGTTCAGCCCAAAAGGCATGACTAACCACTCGTACAGGCCTTCTTTGGTCTTGAAAGTTGTCTTCCATTCGTCTCGTTCTCTAATTCAAATTTGGTGGTAACTACTCTTCAGATCAATCTTTGTGAAGTACTCAGCTCTACTTAGACAATCCATAATGTCATTCATCCTTGGCAAGGGAAACCAATACTTGATGGTAATCTTATTAATGGCTCTCGAGTCAATACACATTTTCCATTCTCCATCCTTCTTAGGTGCCAGTACTGCAGGTAATGCGCATGGACTCAAACTCTCTCTAATCAATCCCTTTCACAGTAACTCTTGAATTTTCCTGTTCAACTCCTCATTCTCTATTGGAGTCATTCGATGGGCTTCCTTATTTGGAAAACTGGCTCTAGGAATCAAATCCATCTGATGACTAATCTTCCTTACGGGTGGTAATCCTGTAGGCACATTATCATAAATAATACTCTAGAATTCATCCAACAAACCACACACTTCTACAGGAACTTCATTGCAAAATTCCTTTTCAGTTCTTCGAATTAATTCAAAACACATGTGTTCATGTCTCATACCTTCCAAGAATTTTCTTTCGTCAACCAAACAAATTCGTGCATTGTTGCATACCTTTTCATCTACTTCCTTCAGAGGCTTTAGCTTATGTCGAACTCCATCCTTCGTTAATGAATAAGTGTTTGCATGTCCATTGTGTATTGCTCATCGATCAAGCTACCATGGTCGACCCAACAACATCTGACAAGAATCCAAGGGTATCACATCACATAAAACCTCATCCATGTAGTGAACAATTTTGAATTTTATCAAGCACTGTTCATTGACTAGGACCCTTTGATCCTTTTGCAACCATGCAATCCGATAAGAACTCAGATGCCTTCTTCTTTCCAGCTGCAATTTGCTGACCATTTCTTCCGATACTATATTGTTAGTGCTACCTCTATCAATGATGACATTGTAGACCTTTCCTTCACATTTACAATGGGTACGAAAAAAATTATTTCATTGGTCGAGCTCCTTCTCTTCATTCATCAAGGCCCTTCTGACAACAAGGGACTCTCCCTTTTCTACATCTTCAGACTATGAGGATCACGTATCTTCATCTACATGGGCTACTTGCACCTTGCCTTCAGGCCTCTTGTTTGTCCTCTCTTGGTGTTGCGGGAACTCATATGCCCTATGTCCCTCTTCACCACATTGGAAACATGTTCCTCTTAAACCTCCTCTTCTTGGTCTATGCCCAAACCTTCCTTTGCCTCTCAAATCTCCACTATTTTGATCATGAGGATGATATGAATCTTCATGTTTCTAATTTTGACTAGTGTTAGTTCCTTCATCCTTCCTCCGATCACCACTTCGACCTCCATATGGTTGTTTACTAGTCTTTCCACCTCAACCTCCACCTCTTTGCTTATTTTCAAACCTCTTGTTCAGTCACTCTTCAACCTTTAGAGAGAATTGATAACCATCCTCAATGGTAGTCATTCTTATCAATGCTAATTCTTCATGTATCCTAGGCTTTAGCCCATTGATATACCGAGAAACCTTCTCTTTGTTCACCTCAGAGTGTCTAGTTCGAATCAGAACCTTGTGAAATTACTCTATGTATTCTTTCACCGCCCTCATTCCTTGTCTTAGACTCTGCATTTTCTTTAGCAACTCCAATTCGTAGTCAATGGGAATGAAATATTTCTTCAATTTTTCCACCATTTTGTCCCATTTGGAGATTTTATCTTTTCCTTGTCTTCCTCTTTCAAGTTGTACCTCTTTCCACCATATACTTGCATGACCTTTTAGCGTTGTCTTCACAAACTTTACCCTGTGAGGGTCTTCAATCTCTTCAAATTCAAAGAATTCTTACATATCATTGATCCAATCGATCAACTCTTCCAGATTCAAGCTGCCACTAAAAGTCAAAACTTCCATCTTTGGTTTCTTTCCCAAACTAGATATAGCTTTTAGAAATCTTAGCTCTCCAGGATCTACTTGATCTTATTCTTCCTCTTCCAATTCCTCTTCCATTTCATCATCATTGTCATCCCTTTCCTACTATGCTCCTCTTCCTCTTTGGATCTCTTCTTGCAAGGCTTGCATCTTCCTTCTAAGGGCTCTGATTTCATCTCTAGGAGGATCTCCTCCTCCAGCACCTCTTCCTCTACCTCTACCATGGTTGGCAACTCTTGGAGGCATTTTTTTCTCAACCCACACTCACAAGTCCTACTACAACTGCTTCATGTTCGACACTCTGTTACAGACTCAGGAACTCCTACTCTAATACCACTGATGAAGGGTACTCCCCTTCTAGACAAGAACAACATGAAACAACTAGGCTTGTACAACAAAAGTGACCTTTATTACAGATCATTACAAATTACAGAGAACATGCCATCTTACAGGCTATTTATTATATGCATCTACCACTTGGTAGATTTGAATTCCTTCATTTTTCTTTGTTGTGTGTTCTAACACTTCAATCCCCTCTCCTTGCACAAGAATTCCATCCTTGTTTATATCTCTATCAAAATATTTAGGTCAGCCTTACTCCTTGTGTCATAGTTTCCATTATCATCCAATAAAAAATTAAAGTCTCCAAATCATTACATTGTAATTAGTAGTCTCCATGGGATGGCCAATGAGGTTTTATTTCACAAAAATGATGTGAAATACCCAATATCACTCTACCACATGTCATGATCTAACTCGCCATCCCCGCATTGAACCTCATCACACTGTTTCCAAGAATTTTGTAGATCTCACTCTCACAGCCCCATATCACAACAACAAGTTCTTTTGAAACATAAACGGAATGTCAAAGAGACATTGAAAGATCTCTCATTGAAGTTACCATGTCACACCGACATCACTACTCACATCGTCGAAGAGAAAATTGAAGATTTCACACCGAAACCCGTATGTCACATCGATGTACAGTCCAACAGAATGTCGAAGAGACATTCATGAATATCTTGCCCACCAACCTATCTCTCACTGACAAGTCTTCACCACACTCCATCAGAATGTCTAAGAGACATCCACAAAACTCCCACCAACACCACTTTGTCTCGCCGATAAAACCCAAATCGCTAAGTCACTGAAGATCAAAACTGAAGAACCTCTAGTCGGGGTTGTGGATTTATAAAGACCTGCAACTTGCTGACATAGCCCACTACCTACTCCTAGTGATATCTTAATGTCACAATGATAATGTTGAACACCCAAAAGAAGGAAATCGATGATGATCAAAACTGTCAAGCCCTAATTGGATTTAAAATAACTCAGATTATTTTTGTTGATGTAAGATTTCTTTCTGACCCCTTAGATTCTCCTACATCAAAACATAAATATGTGGCACCAAATTTGTAGAATGTGAAACAAATAAGAAGTTTTAAACCTGCGCCAAGTTCTGGAAAAGTAGTATGATAACCATAAAACTTAGTCAAAGAATATATGGCATAAATATAAGAGGGTTGTCGACTTGCAAACCAAGTAGGAAACCTACTGAAAGGCATTGTCACCCCTTGACTCAGTAAAAGAGTCATGTTGTCTCATGGATTAAGTTGACTCAGCCATTAGAAATGTGAGGATTGTCATGTGTTACAATTTGAGAGTATAATTTAGTTGAGTCGATGCATGTGCATAGGAAAGTGGAAAAAATTGTTAGCTTGTGTGTAGCCTTTGGATGCTCAAATTCTAGTATGTATAGAGGTTCTCTCTCTACCATTTGTTACACTTTGCATTGAGATTTCCTCATTTTTATTCTGTTGTATTTTTTGTGTGAGAGTAGTCTAAGAGCTTTGAGAGTTAGAGAGTTATTTTGTGATTTTGCAATTTTTGAGAGAATTGGTAAGAGGCTAGAGACTGGTATTAGGTTGATTCATGAAGGAGTTGCAAGCATATTTCTGGACATTGAGCTAGGAAACCATATTTTTCAGTTGGAGCTTTTCAAATACAGGCATGTTGATCTCTATTCCTGTATTATTTTATAGGAATGCCTTGTTTAGAAAGGATTGTTTTAAACATGTGTTTAGTAGCTTTATGAAATTGGTTAATTTCTTACTTTGGATAAAGCTTGTATATCATGATGGAATCTTTCTTTGGTGAAACCTCTTTATTTGGGTTGTTCTATATATATCCTTTATAGGAATTTATATGATTGTGCTTTTATTTAAACTACACGTAGTTGTTTATACTATACATATGTAGTGTAAAATGTGAAATATGGAATATGCCGATGTCTTGAGGTACTATCTTGAGTTTGTTAGGTTATAATGCTAGGTAAACCTTAGTGGATAATGAGGTTAGTAATACAATGTGAATGATGGAATGATAGGCATGTCATCATTAATAGGTTGTGATGTTATCCAAACCATGTTGATAATTTATACTTGATTTATTACTCATATCTCCTTGAAAGTAAGAAGAGAATCTTTCCCTAGGGTTAGGGTATAAACTTGAGGGTCATATAAATATTCAACAATAGGATTGGTAAAATGTATTCTATGATTACGTTATTTTCTTATTTCTGATTAAGAGTCTATTCCTATTCACATAATTCTAGAAGAGGAATCATGTACCAGAAAATCAAAGCCATAATGAGAAGAGGACTTGTAGGTGCAAAAGCACAAACTCTTCTCAAGCTAATGACCTCTAGATTATATACAAATGCAGTGAACATTGTAAACATGTGAATATTTGATGTATATTGAAAGAGAGGTTTTATTATTTTTTTATGATGACCATTACATCACTTTTGATTGAAACCCTAGGTTTGGAATAACCTATTTGGTTGGGTTGTTTACTTGATTATTGATCGAAGAAAATAGGTTGGGATTAACCTATATGATCTGATTGATCATTTGATTATTTATCCTATATATTTTATTGAAGTAATTTGTTGTTGAAGATTATACTTTTGATTGGGGTCATTTATTGATGAAATTATACTTTTGATTGAAGTCATTTATTGTTGAGATCCTACTTTTGAATTGAAGTCATTTATTGATGAGATCATACTTTTTGAAATAGAGTCGCTTAATGTTGTGACATTATGCTTATCTTTATGGTTAATTAGGTTATTCCCGGGGTTAGGATAATCCATGGGAAAGGTTGTAACCTATGTATAGGGTTTGAATGATCAAAAACAAATCAAACTAGAAAGGTGGGAGAGTGTGTGACCTCCACTCTAAATTTTGGGTGATGAATACTTTGGACAAAGTAGTGTAAGTAGCCACTTTTTACATTGTTGGTTCACAATGATCTAGGTTTACATACTAATCAAGGATTGTCATACATGTAGGTTGTAGCCATTGTATGGTAGCTCTAGATATGTAGGACACAACACCATGCTCAGAAAATGCTAGGATTATGAGGTTACCAAACCAATATCTTCATCGAAGGGTAGGGCTATCTTACTAGCTTGGTAGATGTGAGAGGGACCACAGTAAGTTCGTGGTTGGTAGAAAAGTGCTTGTGTGATGTTTCTCCTCATGCAGTTGGTGGCCAAGATTTGAGGATGTATGTGCCAATATTGGGGACAACTAGAATGTATGCACCAAGGAATAGGGACATCTAGATTCTATGCACCAATGTTGGGACATCTGGACCAATTTGTATCTCTCTATAATAGTAAGCTCTTAGAAGCTATGTATTCATGTATCCATCTCTATAGAAATTAAAATGTGATATGTAAACTTGAAATTATGAATAAGAAATCATTCTTGGGTTTTGAAATGATTCCTTGATATGCAATGGGAAATTTTGAAATGGTTATGATTCAAACGTGTATCTTGTTATTCTAATGGAAAGAAAATTTTTATTGCTCTTAACATTAGTAGCATAAACTGTTCACTTGTGGGTAAAACAGTAAAAATTTTGGGTAGAGCAATGGGAATGTTACAAATTATATGGGAGGATATTGGTACACTTAGAAACACTACATAATTAGTACCAATAAATTTAGGATTAAAGAAATAAACTAAGAAGATAAATCAAACAACTGAAAAAACTACTAATCCTTAAGTTAGCACATATAATATGACTACTAACTGAGTCATCAAAAGTGGTAAATTCTATTCAAATTCCATGCATAGTGCCTAAGGGGAGAGCACTCTCATTGAAGTCAATTGCTAGATATATTTACTGCAATAGGCTTCTCAACAATGAGAGGTTACCTTTGCTTATTTTAAGGGAATTTACAAACACATTTTATCTTAAAATTTTCATACAATTTTGAAGATAAGGCTACTACAATTTTTCAGTTTTGAGCATCTCAATCAAGACAAAACTAAGATGTCATGAGGGCAAGACATCATTTCAAAGGGGGATGGTTTTGATATGACATAAATAACTTTGTATCAATCCTCATCCACCACAAAGGAAATGTGGCATATTTAGTCGATCCAAAGGATTTGATATTTACAAAAGACACACTCTTTGAGATAAGTACAGACTCAAACGATGAAGAAGATATATATAAAAAATGGAAAATACAATGGAATAGAAGAAAGAGAAGAATATTCAATATGAGATAAAGTGATATATGATAGATAGATAAATGCATATTTGAATATGAGATCTAGTATAGGAAATATGTATATCATGAATAATATATATTGCAAGTGTATTTGACTTATGTATAATGTGTTAGTAGTTTTATATTATCAATTTTCCTTATTATTTTATACTACAACCTTTTGCAACTCAGAAAATAGCCCCCAAATCTTCCTCTTATTTCCCATTATAGGGTATTAATACAACACTCAAGTAACCTAGGTTTGAATCATTAACCTACACTCATTATTTTCAATAGTACATGTTCCATGGATGATCAAGAAAACTAAAAATAAAGCTTATTTACTTTTGTTCTTCTACCCAATATAGCATGTGTATCCATCTACTAAGAAATTATTTGAAATTGTGGGTCTTTTACTTGTGTTGTATAGCTACATCTAAAACATTTGAGAAAATTTTCTAAGAGTTTTTTTTATGTTTTATATGCTCTATCTAACCTAGTTTGAAATATTTCCACGTATTTTTATACCCAACAAACACATTAGTGAAATTTATATAGTGATTACACATGAGCTATGAAACATTTTATTATTATTTTAAATTTACACCTACTCATAATATGTTATTTAGAAATTATTTCCCATGTTATTGTATTGTATGGGAAAATGACAAACATGTTTTTTCAACCTATTTTTTAGTTGTATATAGTGTGTGTGATACTTCTAAGGTATAGAAATTTGGACTACATCTAATTGTTGTAGCTTCTATTAAAAATGATACATGATTTTTCAAATCAAGTTAGGATGTATGATAGTGTTAACTTTTATTATCAAACACAAGGAGTAAATCCACCTTATGTTGAATGTCACTATACACGTGTGAATTTTCTCTAAATCTTTGTAATGACTACTACACCATTTTGGTACGTCAAGGATCCATGAAAGTAAGCATAAGGGTTGTGCTAAAAAACCTTGAGACCACACACCTAGCAAACCTCAAGATCAATATTTTATTTATTTATTATTTTACTACCCTTGTTGGAGTTTATATAAAGCATGTGAACTATTTCAAGGCAATTGGTATGTGAATTTCTCATCCCAAGGAAATTTTCTTCATAATCATTTTTCATTAAAAAAATTATTTTTCCTAGATGTAAAATATGGAGAAGCTTTTGTCACCATGGGGTTCATGGAATAATTGTATTAATTTTTAGAAAACCAAGTGTATAATAGGTGCATGTATTTAATTATCCTCTTCGGAATAAGTTGCAAGTTCCCCACCACCCTACCTATGCATAATCAACTCAATATGTACAACCTCCTATTAATTTAATCTAGACTAACACCTAAAATTAAACTACTCTAACAATAAGCTAACTATAACAGTAAGGGACCGTGTCTCTATAAAAAGATGAGAAATCCCCTAGTACATAGAAAAGTCTAAGGCCTATAAATGACGTGTTTAGTGTTATAGTGAAAAAGGTAATCACCTAATTAATTATTATTATGTCCTAATATAATTTAGTTCCCATCTATGTTTTTATCTTTATCCTTTATCATTCACTATATTTTATAACAATTATTAATGCATCAATAGAATTCTCAAGCTTCATACAAAAATAGTTATTTTTTCTCTTATGTGATGGATTATTTTGGTTGCACATAATCTCTGGGGGCTCTAGGGTTCAATCATAAACTCAAACATGGTACTAGATCTCTAGATTTGTGATTCTTTATCCTTTTTTGAGATATCTAGCCTTGCGCTTTCAAATGGTGTATCTTGGAGAAAATGGATCTCGTCATTGCACTCAAAATGCTTAAAACCCTAATATTGACTTTTAAATAATCATACACCATCACTGCTATAGCTTATGTAGGAATATGAATACTATAATTATAACTCTCACAAAAAATTTATAGCAATGGTGAAATTTTAAAAATTTGATGTGTTATTTTTTGGCAACAACCAATTTTTTGAGCACCGAAAGAAAAAAATTTGGTATTTTTAATATTTCCAAGTGTTCCTTTAATTTCATGGGATTTTTATTATTGGTGACAATTTTTTACAAATAAGTTTGTATTTCATTAGGGCTTTATGTTAGCCCTTGGTCCTATTGGGGGGATAAACCTTGCAATTCCTAACCCTTGGTGGCATCTTTGTCTATAAACAACACTTGTAGTGTTTACACTCAACATCTACCAAAAATCTCTTAATCCAACTTGTCAAGGAGTTCTACCACCACATATTAGCCAATATACCACCAAAAGTGGAACTCCACCCATCTACTGGCATGTCACCCTCAACTAGTGCTCCACCTAGATTATCACCACCACCGAATCTGGTAGTGCCAGGTTGACTTGTCACTAAATCATTTCCTAGTAGTCATCAAAGGGCCACCTAACCTAAAGAAGTTTTTTTAATTTTTTGATATAACTTGGGCATACAATATCAAATTTTTGAAAATAAATTCATATAAATCTAGTTTCAAGCACTATCTAGTGGCGCTAGTATTTTTCCTATATTTTTCTACTAGTGCATTTTATCGCATGTTGAAGTTAAATCATATTTTTTGGTTGTCACACTCATAAAGTTTTACCATACTACCATAATCTCTTATTTTTGTGATTCTTGTAGTGTTGAAAGGTATTGAGGCACTCTTCATAGCCATCCATGCACATTTTATAGAATCTTAATTGGTATCTTTTATTTAATTTGTCATATTTTTGCATGTTGGTTGATTAGTTGGACATCTTGGCACATATAATTTTTTTGGTGTTTATGAGATGATTTCATTTCAATTGATTCATATGAATTGATATTATTGGTTTTTTATTTTATCACTTGAAAAGGTATCATAGGTTTTTTTGTTCATCCTTTTGTGGTAGTTCTAGATAAGGATAATTATGAGTCTACAACAAATGGAATATTGACACATCTCAGTTGGCTTAATATTTTTCCTTAACTTTATTGACTCATACTCTAACTAGACATGCCTAGAATAAAATAAGTATGGAATAATAATATTGATCCTATCGGATGATTGATGTGTTCCACTATTTGATCATGACACTATATGTGTTATATTGGATCTTGATTATACTTGCATAATTTGGACCAAAATTTGGGAGATTTTGATATTGTCTTACCTCTCCATTCCTATATGATCCTATTGCATATTGTCTCATTCCACTTGGTGATGCAAACAATCTACCCTTTGATGATGATAATTTATAGGATCTTGATTATATTTCAGGTCTTACATGTTTTGATGTTATAGAGAATTCTCTTATTTATTCTTATCCTCCTATCAATATCACATATCCATATCTTATTTCTCTTGATGATATTATCATCACTGCATCCATGGCTCCTATTGATTCAATGTATTAGTACATTCATCATCTTTCAAATATAAATATTTTAGATTCATATCTATTAAAAATTTCATCCTTGCTTGTGGAGTCTCATATTACAGATTTGGATGATTAATTTGAGGAAATATATCCCCTCTTTGATGATAGCCACATCATCATTGTTATCACATCATCTCTATCTTTGGATCTCATCCCAAGATTCTAGATTGGTATCACTTGATTCTAACACGTGGACATTTGAGAAGAGACACACATTTGGATTTGGATTCTCTATTCATATATATTATGAGAATGGCTTCTACAATCATCAGTGGATTTTTTTCTTCCCAAGAGGAGACTATTGCTGTCTTCAAGAACTCATCATTGGAACATGAGCTACTTCTTTGTGGGGGGATTTATATTCTCATATTTTATTTCATATTGAGTGATATATATTGTACTATTATGATAGAAATAAACCTTGGGAGGTCATGTTGAGTCCTCTTTTCCTTCTTTCACTAGTACATAATTATTTGATTTCTCTCTTTTGCAACTTTTCCCATGAGTTTTTCTCCTTTTCTCCTATTTCGAGAAATTTACTTTTTTATACATGGGTACCTGATAAGGCCTTGTAACCAAGAACCATCCTTGAGTTCATCATCTATGCATCTTTAAATTTTATAATACTCCCTAAGTTTCACTTAAGGGGGGTTTTAGAGTGAAAAAGGTAATAACCTAATTAATTATTATTAGGACCTATTTATACTAGCATGCTTAAAATTACTTAGGTCATGTGTTTTTGTCTCAAGTCATAGATTAGGACACATTTCATGATATAATTTAATCCTAATCCAGGAGATGGGGGTTAAAGATTCCTAATAGTTTTACCATTTTCTTACCTTTTTCCTTTTCTTTTTATGTCCTCCTGTCACTTTTGGTCACATGAAGTATAGATATTTAATAAAATGTAATAGGAAATTAAAACAATTAGATAATGCCAATATCTATCAAAATGATAACTAATTTGTGGATAAAATTCCAAGAGATAATTGAGAGAAGATGTTAGAATAGATTGAGAATGTGGATGGAAGAAAAGGTGAGGAGATGTTAAATCTGTTTTAGTTTAACTAGTTCATGACTATTTTTGAAACGATATTTGTTAAACTTGTTGTGGCCAGTGACCATTGTTTATTTTGTATTGAACTCATTTGGTTTGTTTTCCATAGGCCACAAACAAACCATAACAACTTTTATCAGTGCCCATCTAGTATAAATGTGTGCAATCTGAAGACTTAAGATATATAGATTTTAATATAAAGTTATTTTGTTATTTTTGAATCGATATATTCTAGAAATATTATGCATGTGTGATTGATTTGAGGTTCATTTTTATCACCAGTCAACCAAGGAGGTAGGGCCCACTCTTTGTGTCACTTGATGAATTTTACAGTTTAGTTTCAATGTGGTAAATGTGTGTGTTTTTTTACTTCTGACATTTTCCTTTTATCAATTATTAAACTCTTATAAGTTCTTGTTTTTAATCTGATTGCAATTTGATTTAAAAGTCAACTTCTTTCAATTATCTATTAATGTGCTTATTCATATTTCAAGAATTAAATTTTGATTTGTGCAAACTGGAATCTATCATTGATAGTGCATAATTTATCAAGTTACTTTTTTTTCTATTATTGCACTTAATTTCTGTCACTGTAGTTCCTAGCATAGTTCCTGATGCAATTCCTTGCACAACTCTTGCCAAGAAAAAAAATAACAGAATTAAAATAGAATTTTGATTAGAATTTTTGTTGTGTAAATTAGTTGCATCCATCCCCACTTAGTTCATTGTTTTCATCCCTTAGGTAAACTTCTGCAACACCTTTCAAAAGTCTATGATTCTCAGATTGACATTTAGGAACAAACTGAGGAAAATAACACAACATTCCCAAGGATTGATCTATCTGTAACTGCCAATCTAATAGAATCATAGGAACAATTTATCTCTATTATTAGTCCATAGTTTTGTCCAAACATTTTGGCATCATTTCCAAGGAATGGTGTTAAAGGCCTATTAGTCCAGTGAAATAAGTTAGGACCAGTGCGCTAAGGTGAAAGTCTACATGATCTTCAACCTTGCTCAGGTAATTAACCTTAGTTTTCTCTATGATAAATCATATAGGTGCATGAATCATAGTAGATATATAGTAGAGGGATATTTTTTAAAAAGGATAAGAGAAGTAGTTCACAACAAGAAAAATCGCAAAACAAATTAAAACCATTAATTGTGCACACACCATCTAAGAAAGAGTTAGTCGAACCAGATATCAAAAGATGTGTCATTAAGTCTACCATTGTTGAGACTCCTTCTAGTAACCATCAAGAGTCTTTTGAAGAATTATAAAAGGGTTGCTAAGATATTCTGAGAATCTTACGAAATCTGAAGTGGGAAGCCCCCAAGTGACCTTAAACCATTTAAAACTTTCTACACTCCTTGGGAATTTATGGATAACAACAACAACAACATCAACAATAACAAAAACAATGAGAGAGCATTGGCCAACAACAACCTTATTACTTTTTAGTTTTCTATTGCACATATAGAAGAGGATGCCTTTATGAAGAACATACCACATTCAGCTCTGCCTGTCTTTTGAGGTCTTTCTATGGAAGACCCTGATATGTTCCTGTTTAAATTTGACATTTTATGTCATGTTTATGATTACATAATGATGCATAGAAACTAAATTTTTTTTTGGCTACTATAAATGATGTAGCATTGAGATGGTTTATGGGACTAGGATGGGAAATTATTCATATTTGGGACAATATGAAGAACAATTTCTTGGAAAAATACCAAGAATAATATAGGACCAAGGAAACATGAGATGAGATATTTTGCATTATGCAACACAAGGAAAAATATTTAGAAGATTATTTGGAGTGCTTCCTATTTAGTCTATAAAGAACCAGACACACAGGGTTGACCCATGACACTGCAAAAATGCTCTTCCTTAGGGAGATTAGAGATGAATGTTTGGATACTTTAAATCTTATGGGTGGAGGAGATATTTCTAAAATGAGGTTTGATGATATCTGTGATGTGTGTGGGAACTATTCAAGGTTGACCTGTTTAGTTAGGGGGTATGTCAGGAAGCATGTCTCTCCTAGAGTGACATCAAGAGTTACAAAACAAGAATTGGGAACATTACTCAAGGACCTCAAGAATGACCTCTTGACTCACATGGGTAAGCATATAGATTCCTTGTATACACGAAGGAAGTGGGAGGAGGCTGAAAAATCCCTTGTTGTCTTTTTCCCTACTTGTCGTAAAAGGCACAATAGTGAAGAATGTCCCTACAATAGAATGAAAATCTCTTCTTTGGAAGATGCCAGTAGAGACACCATTTTAAAACCTCTTCCTATAGGCATGACTAGAGTAGAATATAAATATGAACCTGTTTACTTTATGGCCCAAAGGAGACCTTGGCAACCACGAGGAATGCCCCCAACTGATTATTAGGGAGCACCCCAAATTCTATTTCAACAAAATCTTTTCCCAAACCAACCTAGATGGTTTGGAGGTTGGAAACAACCTCGACACTAGCCCCAGTGGACACAACAATATCCACATCCTCCATAATCATGGAAAGCATGGAAAGCTCCACCACCAGCATACCCATAATATCAGTCATTTCCTCCATATCCACCACCTCCAACAATCCCAAAAACTCTTACCACCTGTTCCATCGTCATCTAATCAACCATCTAGTTCAACTCAACCTCCAAAAGAAATTCATATGCCCATACAACCATCACCCAATTCAAATAATAAGGTGGCTCAACCAGTTTATAACAATGAGATGACATGATACCCGACTTATCCTGACAATGCATTAGAAATTGATGGTGTACAACTAAGATCAGGAAATAATCTTCAAGGGAAAACTATCACAGAGGTAGAGGATTCTCCAGCTGAAATAGAAGAAAAAAAACCAAGGCCCCCATTTCCTGATAGGTTGCAAGAACAACCAAAACAACAAGAAACATCTCAATCAAGTTTTGATTTTATGAAAGAGTTACATAATGTTGACATTAAAATTCCTTTGTTGCAAGCCATTTGAGATATTCCAATGTACACCAAAGTAGTTAAGGAACTATGTGGGAGAAAAAAATAGAATAAACAGGACCCCAAGATAGTCCAAGTCATTGGATAACTTATAGATTTTATGTTAGGGAAGATCTCCATCCCTAAGTATGTGGATCTTGGGAGCCCAATGATAAAGGTATGTATTGGTGATATAGTTATTCCAAATACACTTGTGGATTTAGAAGCAACCATAAATTTAATGACAAATGAGACTAAGGAGAGGCTATCCCTTCAAGGACTAAGGACGACTCCAACGGTCTTGCAAATGGAAGATTGCTTCCTTGTAAAATCAAAAGGTGTGATTGAAGACATCATTATTTTTGTTGAGTCTTGGGAGTATCCCATGGATTTTATGATTTTACAACCAAAGATTAAGTTGGGGGTACTCCTTAATTTTAGGTAGACTTTGGTCAACCGTAGCTAATGCTTTTATTAATTATGGATTTAGAAACATGGTGATTTCAAATGGAGACCAAATGAAGAAACTAACATTGTACCTTTCAGCACAACCATTGTTGGAAACAAAGGATCCATTATGGATTGATAGTGATTTAGAAGAATGTTTACCTATTTTGACAATTGATCAAAGTAGGGAATTTGAGGAAATATCATAAGACAATATTATTAATAATTTCTTGCAAATTTATTATTTGGTTGATAATTTTTTAGAGAAAATGATTTTTCCTTCAGGTATAAGTGACAATTTCCCATTTGGAAATTTTCTATTAGTTAGTAATTCACAGTCTATTCAACATTTTATTACTTTGCATCAATTATTACCACACACAGTTTGTATATATAGTCCATTTTTAATATCTAGAAATTCTAATCCATCCTCATCTACTTCACAATCGCTTGTTGTAAATACCCATTTCCAATCTCAGGCTATGGAAGTCTTATCTATAAAAATGCTTAACCTAAACCCCAACTTGAGTGCCTCATAGTTAGATGACCTTATTGATATGTTGTGTTCTCATAAAGATGCCTTTGCTTGGGATTATCGAGATATGAGAGGAATACACCTTGCCACTTGCACACATCATATCTATATAGAGGAAGGAAGTAGGCCTGTAAGACAACCTCAGAGAAGATTGAACCCTGTCTTACGAGAAATTATTAAGGATGAACTTAAAAAGTTACTTAATGTAGGATTCAACTATCCTATCTCTGATAGCCAATGGGTTTCATCCCTTGTGGTAGTTCCTAAAAAGAATGGGAAGTGGCGAACATGTGTAGACTATAGAGCCCTTAATAAGGCTACCAATAAATACCATTTCCCACTCCCCTTTATTGATCAGTTCTTAGACACCCTTGTTGGAAAGAAGTTATTTTCCTTCCTTGATGGTTTCAGTGGTTATAATCAAATTCGTATATCCCTAGAAGACCAAGACAAGACTACCTTTACTTTCCCATGGGGTATGTTTTCCTATAATGTCTTACCTTTTGAGTTGTGTAATGCACCTGCTACCTTCCA
The DNA here is from genome assembly GCA_007258455.2 of Sequoia sempervirens. NCBI lineage: Eukaryota > Viridiplantae > Streptophyta > Pinopsida > Cupressales > Cupressaceae > Sequoia > Sequoia sempervirens. Next base: position 15,881 of record VDFB02008276.1, read on the forward strand.
ACGAGCTGTCCTAAATATTTTTGCAGATTTAATTCATGATTTTATGGAAGTATACATGGATGAACTTACTATTTATGTAGAAATGTATGAGGAATAAAAGGAAAATCTAGAAAAAGTTCTTAAATGATGCATTGATAGAAATCTTTCTTTGAGCCATGAGAAATGTCACATCTTAATGACTGAAGGTATTGTCCTAGGACATTATATTTCTGCAAAAGGAATTGAGGTAGATCCCAAAAAGGTAAAGATAATTCAAGAATTACCTGTGCCTACTTCTCAAAAGGATGTACGCAATTTTTTGGGTCATGTTGGATATTATAGACAGTTTATCCAAAACTTTAGCAAAATTGCCTCACCTCCTTTTATTTTGCAAGGTAAAGATGTTGATTTCTTGTGGACACCAGAATGCTAGCAAGCTTTCGAAGAAATTAGAGGGAAGCTTATAACTACACTAGTTTTGTGTGGACCCAATTGGGAACTATCATTTCACATCCATACTGATGCTTCAGACAATTCCATGAGAGCGATACTTGGACAAAAGGAATATTCTCTCTTTTACTCCATTTATTATATCAGTAATAATTTTACTGGTGTAGAGGTAAATTATATTATCATTGAAAAGGAATTTTTGGCTATAGTCTATGTGGTAAACAAAATTTTCCATTAAATAACAGGGTATAAAGTTTTTGTACATATAGATCATTCTACCATTAGATTTTTTATGAACAATCTAGTTTTTACAGGACAAGTGATTCAGTGGTTGCTTCTCTTACAGGAATTAGACATTACTATTCTTGACTAACTAGGATGAGATAATGTAGTGGTTGGTTTTCTATCTAGACTACAGTGTGATAATGAACCAATCCCTATGGATGATACTTTTTCCATTTTTGTAAAAAGCCCATGGTTTACTAATATTGCTAACTATCTTGTCACCTGCAGATTTCCACCCCACTTTTCTTTGAGAGAACAACACAAGCATATAGGACTTAGTGGGAAACATAGTTGGATTAATGGTTTACTTTTTCTTATTGGAATTGATAATGTTATGCATTGAAGTGTTGTAGAGAAGGATGTCTTTGATATGCTCCATGCTTTCCATTTTGAGCATTGCGAAGGCTATTTTGTAGCACAATGAACTGCTAACAAAGTTTTAGTTGTAGGATATTATCGTCCAATGATCTAAAAGGATTGTAAAAGGTTTGTTTAGAATTGTGATAAGTGTCAACATATGGGCTAGCCTACATGCCCTGATGAGATGCCCTTACACCCACAATTATCAATAGAATCATTTGAAAAATGGGGCTTGGATATTGTAGGACCCATTAATCCCCCCTTCTTGGAATAAAGAATATATTTTGGTTTGTACAAATTATGTCACTAAGTGGGTAGAAGTAGTAGCTTTGAAACATGCTAAGGATACCAAATTTTCTAACTTCTTATATTATGAGATTTTTACCAGGTACGATGTACCCAGAGAAATTTTCATAGACCAGGGGACACAATTCACCTCTAATTTGGTTGTTGCATTGGTGCAGGAATATGAAATAAAGCATCACAAATCTTCCCTGTACCATCCACAAGCCAATGGAAAAGTGTAAGTGAAAAATCAAAAGTTGGAGAATATTCTCATGAAGATAGTGGCATTACATAAGAAATATTGGGCAGGCAGACTTCTTGAAGCAGTTTGGGCCTACCGAATGGTGTAGGAGCACCCTTGATGCAATTTTAAACTATATTGTGAAAATTTGGTTTTTGATTTGTTTTGGATTTATTGATGTAAATAAGGTAATTTGAGACCATCCTAAGTGGTTTAGGACCATTTTTGGTCATTTGGTGAAATTTAGGCAAATATTGTAAAAATTGTAAAAGTTGCTCAAAAAAAGTTGTCAAGCAACTTGTCAAAAAGTGTCATTAAGGTGTTTTGTCAACAAACTAATCAAAATGTGGTTGAAAATAGTTGGTTTTGGTTGGAAATGTATAAGGACACCCTTCAAAACTCGAATTAGGGGTTGGATACATTGTTTTTGAAGTTTGGTGAATGGAAATCTCAATTTTGTGTGCATTTTTTTATTCTTACATTGTTTTTAGGCTGAAGTTGTGCATTGTATGGCCTGGTATGGCCTCATATCAAGGAGTATAATATATGGATGGAAATATATTTGTTTCTAGTTTACAATTATTTTTTTCTCATTGAGTTGTGTGGCAATTATGATCATTTTGGTGAGACTGCCCTATTCTAACAATATTGTGCAAATATTTGTAGTCTCAAAAACGTGATGGTATGGATTGTACAGTCCATATTTTGATCTAAAATCAATTTTATTTTGTTTCCATGTGAATATAATTTTATTTTCTTCAAGTCTTGTCAAATTTCATTAAGATTTGAATAAGTTATGACCATTTTTGTGAGGGCAGGTCTGAACCCTACCTAGGGTTTGCGGTTTTGGGAAAAATGCAATAACTTTCTTTTCCATCATTGGATCTTCATAAAAATTGGAGAAAAAGTCTATAATTATGTTATCTTAAATCTCACTAAAGCGATTGGCTTCATTATTTGTTTTGTGAAAGTTATTAATGATAGTTCATTGCATTAAATTGTAGGATACCATAGCAATGTTTCCAATGTGATCTAGAATGCACTTAGTCATTGTTTGAGATGAATCAATTTATGAAAGCTGTCAAGTGAATACTTTTTTTTGCATTTTTGTCATTTTTGGTGATGGATCATTGTTTCACCTATGTCAATTTGTGCTAAGTGAAGATTCCTCTGCATCAAATTGGTATTAGAGCCCAAAGATCTGGGCAAGGAAGTTTTGGGAGTTTGTGTATTGTCTTTTTGTAGGTTGAAGGAAGAACCTGGATGCCAAAAGACTAGGTAGTGAGGAAAAGGAGAGGAGACCTAGGTGAGGTATCATGAAGACAAGGAGAAGCAAGGTGAAAGAGACTTTCTTGAGAAAGAAAAATGGAGATGTTGAGAAGATTTGTTCATGGAGACTTGTAGAGTAAGAAGGCACCAAGAAAGAAAAAAGAGAAAAGTGAGATAAAGAAAAAGGATGGGAAGGTGAAGAAAATTTATATTGAGCAAGAAATAGCATATTTGAGGCAAGACTTGGAAGGAATGAACAAAATAATGGAAGAAATTAAAAAAATAATGAATCTTGAGATGCAAAAATTACTTGAGAAAGGAAATGGTTGGCATTTACCAATAAGAAAGAGGATAAAGTGGCCTATCAAGAAGATCATTCAAAGGAGAAGGAAAAAGAGGAAAAAAACAACAATGGATGAGTTGCAAGATATGTTGAAAGGAAGGGTGCTAGAAGCATCTGAAGAGACAAGAAAATATTGTGTTTTTGGAACTAAGCCTTTGTGTGAGTATGTGTTTACAGGTGTAGCAAATGGAAATGAAGATGGAAAAGGGTATGAAGAAAAAGAAGTGAATGTTGATTGTTATGCACAATATGGTGAAAAATATGAGGTAATGGTTGCAATTTATGATTTTATGGATGATGTATGTGCTGAAATATTGTGTTCAAATGATGAAGATGAAGACATAGACGGTGGTACTGAGGGATATGAACGAGAACTCGAATTTTGGTACCTTGAAGTTGAGAAGATGCTCAGTAAGAGATGGTACAAGAAGAAGAAAAAGGATCAAGGGAAATTTTTAGAGATGAAGGAAAAGTTGCTGAAGATTTGGAAGACCAGAAAGAGAGAGAAAACTTGCACTCAAGTGGACTTGAGTTTTTCTTTCCCTTGGGAGTATGGTGCAAGAGCACCCTTGATGCAATTTTAAGCTATATTGTGAAGCTTTGGTTTTTACTTTTTTTTTGGATTTATTGATGTAAATAAGGTCATTTGAGACCATCATAAGTGGTTTAGGATCAGTTTTTTCCATTTGGTGAAATTTAGGCAAATATTGTAAAAATTGTAAAAGTTGCTCAAAAAAAGTTGTCAAGCAACTTGTCAAAAAGTGTCATTAAGGTATTTTGTCAAAAAAAAAAAATGTGGTTGAAAATAGTTGGTTTTGGTTGGAAATGTATGAGTACACCCTCCAAAACTCGAATTGGTGGTTGGATACATTGTTTTTGAAGTTTGGTGAATGGAAATCTCAAATTTGTGTGAATTTTTTTATTATTATATTGTTTTCAGACTGAAGTTGTGCATTGTATGGCCTGGTATGGCCTCATATCAAGGATTATAATATATGTATGGAAATATATTTGTTTATAGTTTACAATTCTTTCTGTCTAATTTAATTTAATTGAGTTGTGTGGTAGTTATGATCATTTTGGTGAGACCTCCCTATTCTAACAATATTGTGCAAAAATTGCAGTCTTAAAAATGTGATGGTACGGATTGTATAGTCCATATTTTGATTTGAAACCAATTTTATTTTGTTTCAATGTGAATCTTCTTTCATTTTATTCAAGTTTCATCAAATTTCATTAATATTTGAATAAGTTATGACCATTTTTGTGAGGGCAGGTCTGAACCCTACATAGGGTTTGCAATTTTGGGAAAAATGCAATAACTTTCTTTTCCACCATTGGATTTTCATAAAAATTAGAGGAAAAATATTTAATTATGTTATCTTCAATCTCACCAAAGAGATTGGCTTCATTATTATTTTTTTGAAATTTATTAATGACAGTTTGTTGCATTAAATTGTAGGTTGCCATGGCAATGTTTCCAATGTGATCTAGAATGCACTTAATCATTGTTTGAGATGAATCAGTTTATGAAAGTTGTCGAGTGAATCAAGTTTGTTGAATTTTTTCCATTTTTGGTGATGGATAATTTTTTAACCTATGCCAATTTGTGCTAAGTGAAGGTTTCTTTGCATCACCAAACAACTTGGAAGACGACCACTGGGTTGACACCATATGAGCTTGTTTATGGAAAAAAGGTTGTTTTTCCCATTGAATTTGAAGTGAAGAATCTTCGTACTAATATTCAACTTGGGATGAGTCTCAGTGAAGCCCAAAAGGAAATAATTTCTCAACTCCATTCTTTAGATGAAATGTATTAGGAGGCCCTTTTTCATGCAGAGGTGGTACAAAAATAAAGAGCACAATGGCATGACCACTTCATTCGGTCGCGAACATTCCAACCTGGGGATTGGGTGTTGCTTTATGACTCTCAATTTTATGACTTCAAGGGGAAATTTCACACTCGATTTCTTGGTCCTTATGAGATTAAGACGGTCTATGATAATGGTTTTGTTAAGTTGTGCACTGTGGATTCAAAGCGCATGGTTCTTCTTGTCAATGGGTACCATTTGAAAGTTTATAGATGGCCCCTTTCAAAAGAAACTTTTGATTGTACTATGATGAAGGAACTAACTATTGTTCCTATCACCTCTTTAGAATAAAGAAAATAAAAAAAATGCAATAAAGATCCAACAATGAAAACCTTCGGGCGTTGTTGGCTAGTTAATACTTGAAAATTGGATCTTGGTGGGTATTAACTGCTAAATAAACTTAGAGGTGAAAACTAGTTTTTTGGTGTCTCTAAGCAGTGATAGGGTGAAAACCAAGATATTGACGATCTATCATCGATTAAAAAGAAAAAAAAAGAATTTTAAACAAGTTTTTATTGCTTTTGTGATAGGGCTTCTTGGGGGGTTTGATATTCCCATCGCTGCCTATTATATGGTGTGATAGGATTGTTTATCCCTTTCATCAATTGGGGATATCTATTTCCATAATTTATTTTTATCAACCTTCTGACCTTTACCTTATATTCCTTTCAGTTCCCTGTTCGGTTGAGTATTCCAATTCTCATGGGAATTCCTTCATGTTGTGCTTTGGATAGACCTTTTGCTTTCTATTCCAGTTTTTGTGCTTTTTCGTGTGCTTCATTTGTCATGGCTCTTTTCCTCCTATTGCCAGGAACTTTATTCTTGTTCTTGTTCTCATCATTTTTTGTGCTGCTATTATCCATTCGGTTTCCAACTATACTTATTTCATTATGCTCTATTTTCCTTTCCACATTTCTTCTCCTGTCAGTAGTACAACCCATCTATCCTCCTTGGCATGTTGTCAGTCATGCTTCATCATCTCATGTGCTCACTGCATCGTCTAGATTTTCTCATGTTGAAGAAAATTTATTTCCAGCAATTCGTGTGGCCACCTCAACTTTCGTACTCCATACTTATTGGTGACGTGACCGTGATCGGTATCAGTATTGGTATTTTCGAACATTTTTCTTTTCTTTTGCATTTATTAAATATTATTATTTCTTTTGAAAAATAGTGGCATGCCCCGTGGATGGTTCATGATTAAGATGAGGGGGAGGAGATGTCATCGTACCATTTTTCTTATTATTTTATTAAACCATATGTCATTTCCTTCCATTATGACAAATCAATCCTCTATTTTCGTTATACCCGTCCACACTCTTTGCCATAACTTCATCCCTGACTGCCATTATTGCTAAATTTGAAATGTCATTTCCCAAATTATTGTAAGTGGTTTTGTCCTATGGATAACCATTCTTGTTTTGCGGGTAGCTATTCTTGTTTTGTTATTGTTAGTTGTTATTGTTGAACCCATCTTCATTCTATCACTGTTACAACTTCCTTGCAAAACCATACCATGGCTAATGAAAGAAGACCCCATTATGAACCTACTTCTTGTGGATGAGCTATGGGATTGCAAGAATAAAGAAGTTTATGAAGTATTCAAATAGGTCCAATGGGATGTTTATTTCAAGAAGTGAGTATGTGGAGATGGTACAAGGCCAAGGCACTAAATTGGCTTCATTACCCAAAATTTGGAAGGTGTGGTGAAGTTTATAATACAATACATCACTTGTGAAGGAAGATATGTGTATGCCCAACAGTTCAAGTTATTGTTACATTTGAGATGGGATCAATTAGTAAACATACCTTATTTTCTTCATTGCTCTTTGCACCATATGAGTAGGGAAGTTCAGAAAGGAAAGAGTAATTCATTAGCCCACCATGGTTTAATTAGGATGTTAATCATTCATCCCCTTAAAAAAATTTCTCCCCCGAGCGACTGGGACTCATTTGTTAACATGAATGATGACACTAGTTCTGAAGCCTCTAAATACTCTTTGGATGAACCTTTGATGATTCTAATAAAGGATTTCTTGGCACACCCACATAAGTTTCTAAGGAAAATAGAGACCCAAGTGTAGGAACTTCAAAGAGGAAAAATATTGAGGAGTCATCTAAAAATATCTCTAGTAAAAATAAAATTAAGACCTTAGAGGCTTCAGGGTCATTTGACAAAACAACCAAGAGAAAATGAGCCATTTCTGCAAAATGTCAAAATGAGCTAGATTATGAGCCGTCTGATGATAGGAAGGGTAAGAATATTTCCACTAGCCTTGTAAATTGATTAGATGAATTGGACAATGTGGCCAGTCATATGGATATTCTAAAGGGAAATGATTCGGATTCAGACATTGTAGTTCTATCCAAAATATTGAAGAGATAGGGGAAGGTAAGTAGAGAACATAGAAGAACAAAGAGAAAAACCACACCGAAATCAGAAAGAAAGAAAAAGGAAATGAAATAGAAAGAAAATAAGTCCCCCAATCTTGAAATAATTACCATTGAAGATGATCAAGAACCTAAATTTTTAATTGCTAAAGAGTCCCCTACAAACAAATTCTTGGTCAAGCAAGAAGATAACATTCCATTCGAATCACAATGTCCTTCTCCATTGCATTAGAATGATGAGGAAATTTTTTATGGGATTAATGTGGAAACAAAATAAATAAACAAAGGATGAGATTAATGTGAAAATAGAAGAAATATTGGATCATATTGGCAAGGAACAATTAGATGGGGTTAATGTAGAAACGAGGGAAATAAATGCAGAAGAAAAAGAAAGACACGCGAGTCCTCTTTCTCCTGTTGCCCAATTTGGTGAGGAAAATTTGATGATAATTAAATATGTAGAGCCAAAACAAAACAATGACAGAGAATTTCTTAACCAAGGGGATCAAGAGGCCGAAATAGAGGTCAAAACAAGGGTTGAAACATAGGATAAAATGGAGGTTGAAGAAGAGTTTGAGGAAAATGAAATCATCCTAAAAAAAGTTAAGGACTTGCAAGGTTCAATTGGAAAGTTAAAGGAGGAAAATAAGGAGTTGTAGAGTCAACTTTAGCAGGCCAATTCTACTTCCTAGTTATAGGAAAAAGAAATTCAAAGATCAAAAGTGGAGTTGGAATAAGAAACCGTTTCTAAAGAAGAATATATGCTCATCCAAGATCATGAGGTGAAAATGGAAGAATTGAGACAACATTGGGCTCGAGAAATTTCCAACACCATCTAGAGATTGACCAGGTTATCTTGGTTTGTGATTCCTTCCTTTGCATGTGGACATGCAAAACCTTAAGCTGGGGGAAATGATGGCGGTTAAAGAGTCCTAATAGTTTTACCATTTGCTTACCTTTTTCCTTTTCCTTTTTTCTCCTCCTGTCGCTTTTGGTCACATGAAGTATAGATATTTAATAAAATGTAATGGGAAATTAAAACAATTAGAAAATGCCAATATCTATCGAAATTCTTAACTAATTTGTGGATGAAATGGTAAGAGATAATTGAGAGGAGATTTTAGAACATATTGAGAACATGGATGGAAGAAAAGGCAAGGAGATGTTAAATTTGTTTTAGTTTAACTAGTTCATGACTATTTTTGAAACAATATTTGTTAAACTTGTTGTGGTCAATGGCCATTGTTTATTTTGTATTGAACTCACTTGGTTTGTTGTCTATAGGCCACAAACAAACCATAACAACTTTTATCGGTACCCATCTAGTATAAATGTGTGCAATCTGAAGACTTAAGATATATAGATTTTAATATAAAGTTATTATGTTGTTTTTGAATCGATATATTCTGGAAATACATGCATGTGTGATTGATCTAAGTTAGAACCATGCTCATATTTTATCACCAATCGACCAAGGAGGTAGGGCCCACTCTTTGTGTCACTCGGTGACTTTTCCATTTTAGTTTCAATGTGGTAAATTTGCATGTTATTTCACTTCTGACATTTTCCTTTTATCAGGTATTAAACTCTTATCAATTCTTGTTTTTAATCTGATTACAATTTGATTTAAAAGTCAACTTATTTCAATTATCTGTTAATGTGCTTATTCATATTTTGAGAATTAAATTTTGATTTGTGCAAACTCAAATTTATCATTGATAGTGCATAATTTATCAAGTTGCTTTGTTTTCTGTTGCTGCACTTAATTTTTGTCATTGTAGTTCTTGGCGTAGTTCCTAGCGCAACTCCTACTAGGAAACAAAAACAACTAAATTCAATCATATTTTTTATTAGAAGTTTGTTGTATGAATTAGCTGCATCCATCCCCACTCTGTTCACTATTTTCAGCCCTTAGGTAAACTTCCACAACACCTTTCACAAGTCTACGATTCCCAGATTGACATTTAGGAACAAACTGAGGAAAACAACACCATTCCCAAGGATTGATCTATCCATAACTGTCAATCTAATAGAATCATAGGAAAAATTTATCTCTATTATTAGTCCACAGTTTTGTCCAAACACTAGGGATTTATCTTTATTCTTTATCAAGGATTTATTCATTGTATATTGTAACAATTATAAATTATTGCATCAATAGAATTCCCAAACATCATAGCAAATCAATTATTATTTTTCTTTTGTAATGGAGTGTTTTGGTTTCAACTAATCTTTGAGGCCTATGGGGTTCAATCATCAACTCCAAAATTTAGGAGAAATATGGATAAAAATACATTTTAAATTATATCTAAGGGGGAAACCAATAATGTTCCATTTTTCTTTCATTATTCACACAGTGGTTCCTTCATTAATGAATAGTTGAAAGAGGCAAGATAGATTAATGGGTTTCATCATAATATTCTACTCAGAATCCCATGCAATATTGATAATTTTAAAAAGTATTACAATTCATCCAAAAAGGAGAAAATGTATTAGATCAATTTGATGTCTTCGTGAATTGAAAAAAATAGGAAACTCAAAGATAATCCTAGTTGACAAATTCTATAACATTTTCAATTTGTGTAGATTCAATTAATAAGAAATGGACTAACTTACAATTTTTAAATATTGTAGTTTGAAATGTATGAGTCCATAAATATGTATCTACTTAGTGATTCTATTCACATCCACCAAAATCACACCAAGGCAATATTGCTTTGGCTACCTAGTTATGAATTCCATTGATATTTCATCCCAATTTTGTGCTAGTATTCCTAATGGTTGTAAGAGGCTTGTGTTCTTTATCATTTCACCTTTATTTTATTTTCATATCAAACATTTTTCCATAAATTCCTTTACATGTTATTGGTGAGTACATGTATTTGAGACAATATGCTAACTTTCAACTAAATTTTTTACATCAAAAGAATCTATATTTGTACCATAAGGAGCCTCCTTTCTAAAAATACTTAACTAAAGAAGATGGGTCCTATTGAATTTTATGAATAATATTCTTTATTAGAGGATCATGTTTCCAATCTTCTCATACAACTTTGACCCATTCAAGTTGAAATATAGAAATGACAAAAAGTGTTGCTTCCTCTTTTTCTTATCAAGAAATAGCATCAATTGCAATATACTCTCCTTTTTGTAAATAATTTTAAAGGAATGCGCTATCATTTTATCAACCCATTTTTGTTGTTCCAGTGAAAAATATTTATCTAAAAAAATATTTTAAACTCTCCTGACATGACTCAAATTTGAAATGTATTCCCATTAGATATTGGCACCATTATTTGATAGCATGAGTTATAGATAACCATTCTTTCCCATATGTTCTTCTTACCACATTTAGTATACAAATTTCCTTTAAAAAATGTTTAAACAAAGTGGGAGCATCATCGGTTAGGTTCTCTGGTATGAAGCAAGCCACCTTGGTGAGCTTATCAATTACTACCATTATTGTATTATATCTATAAGGTGTCATAGGCAACCCTTGCACAAATTCCACGCCAATGACTTGTCATTATGATGTGGTATATCATGAGGGTATAGTGATCTCACTAGATGATTGTGTTATTCCTTCACACTTTGATATTATAAGAACTTAGCCATAAAATGTAATCTTTTTCCACCCCTTGCTAGAAATATAACTTCTTAAGATTTGAATATAGGTTGTTTATCCTGGGATGTCTTGAATAAGGGGTATTATGGGATTTTTCCAAAACTAACTTCCTCAATTCACCAAAGTCAGTGATGTACATTGTATTATTGTATCAAAGCAATTAATTTTCATCAAGATTGCACCCTTTTACCTTGAGTCAATCATGTCATTTTCTAAAGTTGAATTGACTTTTTCATACCATATATCCTATTTTTATTCATTTAATAATTTCTCCTTGAAAGTGATTTTAAAATTTGTTGTGTTCATCAAGTGCCTCCTTCCTAGTGCATATGCTACCCTATTTTCCTTGTCCTTAATGTACTTTATTTCGAAATCATATTCACTTAGAATTTTTAACCATCTTCTTTGTCTAGCATTTAAGTGGGTTTGTGTGAAAATATATTAGAGTCTTTGATGGTCATTTTTTAACATGAAGGGCTTCCCTAGGAGAAAATGTCTCCATTTTTGTGGGATGTGAATGACGAATGCTAATTCCAAGTTATGAGATGCATAGTTCACGAGTTATTAAGTTTTTGACTCATATTCTATCACACCTTCATCTTTTATAAGAACCCCTCCCAGACATTCAATAGAATCATCTATCATAACTACAAATGTTCATTTAGATTAGGAACCTTTAGAATAGGTGTTATAGTTAAGCTTTCCTTCAAAACTTGGAATGCCTTGTCATATTGTTCAGTCCACAAGAATTTATTACCATTTCTTTGCAATGAAGTGATTGGATTTACAACTTTATAGAACCCTTCTACAAATATTTGTATAGTATCCTACAAGTCCCATAAAGCTTCTGACTTCTAAAACCTTTTTGGGAATTGGTCATTCTACTAGTGATTTTATCTTATCTATATCAACTATGATTGCTTCTTCAAATATGATATGCCCAAGATAATGATTTTTTTTTAAGAATGCATATTTTGATAATTTTTCATGTAGCTTATGCTCTCACAACCTTTGCAAAACTAATTACAAGTGAGCTAGATGTTCCTCTTCATTTCAGAATAAATTAAGATTTCATCCAAGAAGACCAAGATAAATTTATCCAATTAATCATGGAACATGCTATTCATTAGGTTCATAAAGGTAGAATGAGAATTAGTCACACCAAAAGGTACAACTATAAATTCATAGTTCTTGTAACTTGTTCTAAAAGTTTCTTTTGGAATATCTTCCTCCTTTATCTTGAGTTGATGGTATCTTGATCGAAGGTCTATTTTGGAAAACATGGTTGCTCCTTCCATTTTCCCAAAAAGGTCTTCAATGCAAGGTAAAGGACATGTATCTTTGTTGTGACCTTATTCAACATTATGAAATCAATGTATACCTTAGGGTTCCATCCTTATTTTTAACAAATAAGATTGGTTCTCCCTAAGGGGATATTTCTATTCTTATTAGTCCTTTCCCTAGTAGTTCCTCTAATTGCATCTTGAGTTATAATAATTCAATTGTGTTCATTCAATAGGGTTCCCTTGACATAGGTTCAACTCTAGGAACTATATCAATGAAAAAATCAAATTTAATTTTAGGGGAAGCCCTAGTAGCTCTTCAAGAAACAAATCTCTAAAGTTATAAAGGAAGGGAGAACTTTTGAAGGTTGGAATTTTTTTTCTTCTTTTTATGGCTGGTATGGTTTCCACACTTATGGGACTAAGTTTTCCTTGTATTTTAACCCTTATCCCTTCATCATCTAAGAATTATATTAAATTTTCATAGTAATCCACATTAGCTTGATGATTTTTTAGCCAATTCATCCCAAAAATCCCATCATATGACTGTAGGGGTGCCACATAAAGGTCTAACCTTGTCTTGAATTTAGGAAATTATATTTTTGCATTTGATAAACACTTGGTCACCTCTCTAATTTCCCTATCACCATATTGTATCATCCATGATTATTTCATATGATTAACATTAAGTGAAATTTTCCTTAGTAATTTTGGAGAAATAAAACATTAAGATGACCTAGTGTCTACTAGGATTTAAATTGGTTGTATAAAAAGTGTATATGTAGTCTCTATAGGCACATTCTAAAACTGAGTTTGTCAATTCCTTACTACATACAACATGTATCCTTTGTTGGGTTCCCCATTGAGGATGGTTTTATTTGATCTAACCTTGTATTCTTGGGCATTCTCTATCATAACAATTTCCCCCACACATAAAACATCACCCGATGATCCTCATTGTGCTAGATTCCTAGGAGGATTATTTCTCACTTTATTAAACCTTGGAAATTGCACTATCCTATTGAGATTCCCTTGGTTATTCCTATTAAAATTTCCTATGTTAACATTATTTCCATTATTCCTTCGATTTTGATTTGGAGGTTGTCTCTTCTCTAATGAATTGTTCCTCTAGTTTTTATTGAATCTTGGGTTTCTTCTAAATTCTTGTTTCCTTTTTAAAGCTTGACTTATGTTGTTATGGAAATTATGCCTTGATATTGCTAGGGCTTGTAACTTCCTTTCATTTTTCAAGGACTTTTTCAATACTTCATTCATATTTTCTCTCCCATGCATGTTAACATATACCCCTATGTTGGTATTTAGCCCCAAAATAAATTTTCTTGCATGACTCTTCTCATCCTTTTGATACATTGGCACATATTTTAGTAGTTTAGAAAACTTGTCCTAATATTGTTGAATTTTTAAGGACCCTTGTCAAAGGTTGTGAAACCCAACCATATTTTCATTGAAAATAATTGTGGTAACCACATTTTATGGAAGTGATTGAAAATTTACTCCATGTTATGTTATCTTTGGTGTTAGTCCATCAACAAGCTACTTCTCCAACAATTTGGTAGGACCCATGTAGAGCTTTAATTGTTTCAATATAGTCCCTCAACACAAAATATTTTTCATCTCATGTTACCAACTCTCTACTCCTAATTTAATGCAATTAAGAAATAGAAAGATGGCACAATTTTGGTAGAGGAATAACCAATTTTGACAAAAGAATAATCGGACTTGGGTAGACATCGTGGATGAGGAGTGGCCACCTGTGCATGCTAGATAGAGAGTGTTAGATTCACGTGGTGAGGAAGGTTGGAAAAAGGTGGTAAGTCAGTGAAATAGGAAAATAAATTACTATCTTTTTTCATGGTCGAGACAACAAGCGAAACCCTAATCCCCATTTTGAGAGAAGGCCTCAGAATGCTAGATTTCGCAGAATCTCTAATCCTGCATATCCTCCAAGGTGATGACCAATTTTTTTTGAAAGTGACTTTAATCATCCTCCATCACAAAGGCATGTATCTTAGGGTTTTAAAAGACCAACAAACCAGGGATATCGTAAGCTAGATTTCAATGCTTCACGGGGGTTTTAGTGACAACGATCTTCGAGTGCTCATCAGTATGGCTAAAATAAAGAGAACAAGCATCCGACTAGGCGTTCACCTAGTGCTTGGAGATGGGAAGATCATGGTAATAAACATGGGGATCAGAATATTAGTGGAGATCTTGTAACGCCCTATCAAGGAACCCCAAAGGACAATGCACAAACATGTCAAAATAATGAAATAATTTTTTTTAAGAAGAAATAATAGCATAACAATGAAATGCATGACTTAATTAAGTCCTCTAAGGTTACATGAATACATTACTAACACAACTATTAACAAGATCTAAACATACATTATGGATTAACTAACAACAAGAGTTCATTTTAAATCCATCATGTTAAATAGATAAACAACATTCATTTCCCTAATATGACACCAAAAAAATAATCATCAAAGATCATATATAAAGAGCCAGAAAGTACATATACTAATTCCATTTCATAAGGGTACATCATTAAATTGTTATAAACTCACATAAATGCTTCCCTGAATACAAGAAGAAGAATACATCAAGATTACATAACATAATACAACTGATATACAAGTCTATTACATGAACAAAATAAATTATCTCCTCGAACTGGCACAAGATCTAGAATATGCTACAAGTGGTACATCCTTCACACACATGAACAACATCGAGGGAGACCCAATGGAGGAAAAAGAACCAACCTCCCAACCATGTGGAACCCTAAGGTCCACTCCCCGTGCAAGGAGATAGCATAAGGTCCCACTACCTCACATTCAAGAAGGCAGAACGCTAACACAAAAGGACTAAACATGGCTCCAACACAACATAGCCACAACATTAACACCATTTCTTACAACACTGACTCCACTTCCAGAGGCACTCACACAATAGAAGGGAAGGTACAACTAGGGAATGCTAGACTGCAATAGGGAAGAGTGTCGTCGCATGGTCCTAGCATGGGTTACCCTGACAGTCTCTCACTAGACGCCAACCCCATAGGGTGACACATGCAAATCCAACATTCCTTTTGTGAGGACAAGGAAGTTGATCTTGCAAACCAGGCCTTCTCAACCCATCCTTAGCCTAAACGAGCACTATAGGAATGGGTGAGGTATCCAATTATCTTAATTAATGTAAAATCTACCCAACCCCCTAAATTATTTTTAGGTTATCACTGGATTAAGAAACTCTCCAATAGGTTACCTTGACAATCTCTCACTAGATGTCGACCCCCATTAAGATCCACTCCCCCTACTTGCAACTAGTAGACCCTACGCAACAAGCAAGGTATTTACCATCTTGCAAACACATGAAATAATCACATGAATCCATCAAAGCAAGGCATTTACCATCTCGCTCACAAATAACGTTCACAAAAAACTGGACACAATGCAAGGCATTGACCCTCTTACACACAACTCAAACATTACCAACCACTTCTAGGACAAAACAATGATAAAACTCATACAACAAAAATACTCCCTCCTAGCCTCTGGAAACAAACCTTAACAATTTTGTGCCAATGACTCCCTCATTTAAACAAATACCAAAACCACCAAGGGAAAACACAATAAATTCAACACAAACAGTCATCAAAGCAATACATCCATGAAATACTCCATATAAGACATTATTTCCACATTTCATAATACTCATTAACTTGGCCACTAAATACACTTTATTGGGTCATATACCACATTAATCCATGAATAACTGAAATAACAACTATTCTAAATAACAAGTTATGTAGTGATTTTTACTAATCAACTATTAAATAACTATAAAAGAAATCATCATTCAAAAGATAATCTACTTCATTTATCTAAACAAATTCCCCAATTATCTAAATATGAGTAATTCAATTTCCCTTATTGGATTTCCCAACTTATTTATCTATTCATAACCAATTCATCATAAAGGCAGAAATATCCTTTCACTATAATCATAATACTTATATGTATATTTATTATTAATAAAGCATTTTTCTATACCATTTATCAAATTATAATGTGACAACTGTATGTACATACTTACATTTATAAACATACATATATATTTGATGTTAAATCGAAAGGCAAACCTAAATTATTTTCATCAAATTTCCAAATAAAGCATTTATACATCGATTACCAATTTAATGCACATACATCGAATTTTAGCAAAATGAAGAACTAGCAATACCACATGAGATATCAACATAAAGTGGACACATCCAATTCCACGATTAAACCAATGTAAACCGAACTACAAATATCGAATGCCAAAGTATGATTTTCAAAAAAGAGTTTGAAGTATTCAGTCTTGAATATAAGATGCAAGAAAGAGGCGAACTTACAGCTTAAAACATGAGATTCCAAACAAACTACAACCTCATCGAATTATAAAAAGATTAATTACCAAACACAATACAGATATAATGACTCATTTGAAATCAGACAGCACAACATGGAGACTATGATATAAATAAAATCGAACCATAGGAAATTGGCTACAGGAAAACAAAGAAGGGTGACGCAATAGACATCGTCGAAACTATACATAATGTATGTTCAACGAAGGAAAAATTCCACATAGAGTTTCGATTGTCAAGAATCTAATATATGTTGCTCATAGTGTCAAATTCCAAAATAAAATATAGCCATTGAATATCCCACGCGGGAAATGGAACACATCAAATAAAAAGAAACATAGGCTTTAAAGTATATCATTGAATTCCCCAAGCTTAATCTGCATGCATCCAATTCCAAATACAACATACTTATCAAAATTAAAGAAAACACATCACAAAATATAGAATGCCAGTCATAAGAGATAACCATCAACATAAATTGAAGCATTCAATATCGAAGGGAAACATAATGGAAGGCTCCGACTATCAAAAATATGCTAGACTTATCAAAATGAGACGCAATGGAAGGTATCGTTGCAAGTAGAATGAAATCGCCATGAAGTATGGAATACCAAATATATCGAATACCAAGTGTAAATCATATTCAGTACACTCTCCAAAAGAATTGAAGGCCATAAAAGAAGGTAAATTGATAGCCATAAAGAAATCGAAAGACCATATGAATGAAATTCGATATACAATCAACATAATAAGGTCAATATGCAGTCACAGATAAACCTCATCATAAAAGCATGCTAAAAAAAAATCAATAGAGATTTATAGAAGTCGGTTGGAGGATGACATTGGCTTAAATCACACCCAACAAAATTGATATGGATTTAAAGTATATAGCACAGAAAATACATGCAGAGAGAAATTCACAACCTTCATCGTTGGGTCATGCATGATTCACATATTTACAACATAGTAATCACCAAATTCCAAATAATATACAACCATCGAATTATAATAGCATGGAAGTCCAAAACCAAAAATAAATAAAAAGAGCTCCAACATCAAACTACAGACAAGTGTAAAAACATCTACATACTTGTTGTGAACTTCAAAAGCCTAAATGAAAAACAAGGAAAAAGCATACCTTGCTTTTCACAAATGTTCTCCCCTTGAAATTCATTTCGCATATGCCCAAAATAGTCACTCAAACTACATTCAAGAGAATTTAGATCAAAGATCCATCCCAAATCGGTATCATTGATTTCCTCGGTCAAATCCTCTTGCTCTTGTTGTCACTGAGATTTACTGTCAATCTGATCATCATTGCTCCTTCCATTACTGTATTTCTTCCGCAGTTGTCGATGATTGTATTGATGGGACAATGTAACACCTTCCATCATTGCATCATAAGTAGACCCACTGAGGCTGTATCACCCATAAAATCCATAGCATATCACATTTTCTTGCAGACCCAAAAAATTTCTTTTCTGAAAACCCAAAAATCAATGATAATCCATAATTAATATCTCTCCAAAATGATCCTTATTTACCAAGGAAAGCTATCCGATTTTCAAAAATAAAAATCAGGTAAAAATCTCACAAAAACAACAAGTTTCTATTCTACAAACGATTTGAAGTCACGCATGTGCTCCAAGGAAATTTTTTCTATCTTTTTAATATTTTAACTGATTAATAATTACAACATTCCAAAATAATAATATTTTATTTTATATTATCATGTTTTCTCACATTTTAATTTATTTTATTTCATTAATATTATTTTCACTTTTAAATTTATTACTAACCATTAATAACATATTTATATCTATTTATTAAATACTTTTACTTAATAATTTAATTTAATTCATCAATTAATCAAACAACATTTATCAAAGATCAAGAAAGGGTGAATCATGGAGGGGAACTACAAATGTCTTGTAGGAAAAACAACCTGTGGAGAAGGATTTAGCCAAGACTGCCTTGGGTAATCAAATTGGAGACGAGGAGAAAGCTTCATGGGTTAATCCCACCATAAAGGTAAGCCTTACCAATGCCCAACTTATTAAACATTTCTTAGATCTTGAGGAAAACGCTTTAGTAGGTCAAATTTGGGGAGAAAGGTTGTCGCTTCATCAAATTAATGAATGGGCTATAGTAAACTGGTGCGAGTCATTTGATTTGTATTTTCTTTCAAGGGACTCTTTTTTAATCTTGTTTGATAATGTTGAGAAGAAGGAAAAGGTTCTTAAAGAGGGTCCTTTTTGGTTGGGTAAATCCTTTTTTGCATTACATAAATGGGAACCAAATTTTTCTGAGGGGGTTTTTTTGGGTGTTAAAAAGCCTACTTGTTTTACATTGTTCAACCCACCTTTTGAATTATTTGATGAAATTTATTTGAAGGAAATGGGTAATGCTTTGGGGAAATTTATTAGTGCAGAGTGCTTCCTCGAATGGGGCTACCCCATGGCCTTGATCTAGGTATTTTTGAAAGAACCTAAAACGATTCCTACAAAGATCTATATTTTGTTGAAGTTTGGGATTAGGAATCAAATCCTCTCTTTTAGGGTAGATTTGAATTGTAAAAGAGATATTGAGGCTAGGTGTAACCTAGTTTTCCTTCATAAAGATTCAGGGAGGATTGGCAGGCCTTCCCCTCAAGCTGAAATTGGTGCCTCTTGGACTTTTTAGAAAGATTTTAATAAGGGGTCAAAATCAAGCTCTGGGATGGTTTCAGCTTCCCCCATATGCATTCTGAGGTTATCCCTCATGCCACACAATGTGGGAGTATCTCAGGATCGGGATATGCCTCCTTTGGAGGATGCTACGCCTCCTCAAAAATCAATAAATGTTCCTTCCCTAATTCAAGAAGTGTCTGAAATGCATCTAATAGGAATGGTGAAAGAAATTTTAGAGAAAGCAGAAAATGATTTGATTAATGATATTGTAGAGGAGGTTGCTTGTGAGGAAGACATTGATTTGGTTCTATCCTCTTTGCCCATCTCCCAAACTAATGTGGTGAAGCCTAAGTCTGCTTCACAAAAAAAGAATAGGGGGAAGAAGCCTAACAGTTTGAAAACACAAGTGGAAATTGCAGCAGGCATTCAATCAACTCTGGAGAGAACTATAAGATCATCAAGCAAATGGGTACTCTTTAATGAGGTGGTCCCTTCTAGTAATGGTGCTAAGTCTCAGCCTAGGGAGTCTTTTGGGGACATTAATAACTCAGAGAACACCTTGAAGAAGAGGAGAGAGGGTCTCTCTCCTCAAAATGCATGAGGATCCTATCATGGAATGTTAGGGGCTTAAACACCCCTAACAAGCAATGCTTGATCAACTGTCAACTTGAGCACTTACAATCGGATGTTGTGATGCTACAAGAAACAAAGCTATCTAAATCTTTGGTAAATGCATTTTTTGGTTGTTTGGTGAAGTTGAAGTTTTTGTCAATTTCGGCTTCTGGTGCGTCTAGGGATCTTTCCATTTTATGGGATCCGAGTAAATCTGTGGTGGTTCCTTTCTATCTTGAAAATAATTGGATGGGGGTTCAGGTCTCCTATATTTCTTCAGGAAATTTCTTATGGTTGATTAACCTATATGGGTCGTGTTCTTCCCCCTTTAAAAAATGTCTTTGGGAGGAATATCTCTAGTGCCTCTGCCGATTCCTAGGGGTTTGTTGGTGTTTGAGGGGATTTCAATGCAATCCTAAATATGTCTAAAAAGTTGGGAGGGATTATTCCTTCTGCCAGGGTAATGGAGGAATTCAAAAAATTTGTTACTTCCAATAATTTGGGTGATTGTGTGCCAAAGAATGGCCTATTCACATGGACAAATAAGCGGAGGGAGTTTTGTCAGATTGATGAAAGATTGGACAAATTTTTGTTGTCAGATAAGTAGTTATCTTTTTCTCATGATTTCTCTTCATTGATTCATCCAATCATTGGTTTTGATCATTTTCCAATTTCTCTTTTAATTTTTCAAGAAAAGTAAAATATAAAAAGGCCATTTAAGTTTGAGGCAATGTGGTTTAGGTATCCTTCATTTCTGTCCCTATTGAGGGAATGGTGGGATTCAAGTCCTCATATTGAGGGCTCTAGAATATTTCAACTAGTTATGAAACTGAGGCTCCTTCGTGATAAGACTAAAGAGTGGAATGTCACTCATTTCAAGAATATATTTCTTGACAAGGCCCATATTGAGGAGTTGTTAGAGATTTATGAGCTAGTTATTCAAAGGGGGATGAATAAGGAGGTCTTTGATAAGGAAAAATCCCTGAAGGCTGATTTGGATGAAATCTTATGTAGGGAGGAAGTATATTGGAGGTAGAAATCAAGGGAGTTATGGCTGAAGGATGGGGATAAGAACACAAAAAAATTTCATGCTTCAACGAAGGTTCAACATCAATTGAATAGTATTTTGTCCATTCAGGGGGATGGTGGGGTTACTCTTACTTCTTCCAAGGAAATTGAGGAAGTGGTTGTTAGATATTTCAAGGGATTATTGGCCCTCTCGAATAATGTATCAAAATTTGATTTTTCTAGCTTGGACCACATTCCTAAACTGATTTTAGATGAGCACAATAAATTTCTCATGAGTGAGTTCACTTTGGACGAAGTTAGAAAGGTGGTTTTTCAATGGAAGTTGATAAGGCTTCAGGCCTTGATGGTTACACTGTACTCTTCTTCCAAAAATGTTGGGAGTTTTTGGGAGAGATGTCTTGCTTGCTTTGGAAGAATCTAGGAAGCATGGTAATATCTTCAAGGAAATGAATAACACACCACTACTGAATTTGAATCCATTTTCCGACGAACGTTCGTCAGTCTTTCGACAAACATTTGTCATAAAATCGACGAATTGATGAAAAAAAATTCATCGCTATTTTTTCGTCGAAATTCTGATGACGAATTAAACGTCGAAATAACGGCGCAGATTCGTCGGTCGTCGGCATCATAAAATGACTCAGATGTTCGTCGGAATATCAAAAAAAACTTTGTGTATCCACCAACGAATTACAACCAAAATGCAATTGCAATGGCTCTTCTGAAGTGTCGAAACAACACCAGAAGTTCGTCACCATTTCAAGGAAATGGGCAAGGAGTTACGACGAAGTCTTCGTTGGACCTTTTATGTGATTCATCGGTGGCCTTCGTCGAAATTGTGATGAAATGGGAAAGGAGTTATGACGAAGCCTTCATCATAGCTAAGCAACTTTGTCGGACCTTTTTTGTGATTCATCGATGGCCTTTGTCGAAATTACAACGAAATGGGCAAGGAGTTACGACGAAGCCTTCGTCGTAGCTAAGCAACTTTTGCGGACCTTTTCTATGATTCGTCGATGGCCTTTGTCAAAATTGCGATGAAATGGGCAAGGAGTCACGACAAAGCCTTTTTCGCAGCTATAGCAACTTTGTTGGACCTTTTCGGTGATTCGTCGGTGCGTTTCATCGAAATTGCGACGAAACAATGCAATTTTTTTTTAAAAAAATATTCATTGAAATGTACCATCGCGGAGACTCTTGGTGATGACCACCAAAGCCAACCCATTGGTGAGAGATCAATCATTGGCACGGGATAGAAAAATCACTCTGATAGTCCATGTCTTGCCGATGACTTCCATCGGCAAGACAGATCCAATGTCACATCGATCTGACCTCTTCAGAAGTTTTGAACACTGCTGGTTATCAGCAAGACATTATGAGGGTCTCACCGATTAAACAAGTGTCTAAGAGCAAGTAAACAAATGTAACCTATTAATTTTCTTATTTTGGGGTTCTTTAAATCATAGAATAGATACCATCTTCTTGTGTATAATGTACTTATATTCAGATTTGAATTTGAGATCAATTGTCATTGCACATTCCATTTTACTTGCACAGAGTATTCTATAAGCAATATATTGATAATACCAAATGATTTATGGTGTTGTACAGCTCTACCTATCATCACAGTTTTGTTGTTCCCCCCGAGAGAATCCTACAAAGACAAGTTTACAATACCAAGTCAAATAATATGAAAAAGACTTACTTCCATACAATTTAAATGATTATTCTCACAATGGCAATTGTCTAATTACAACAACAATTCCATAAAAGGTTATCCATGCTTCATAAGAGATGATTGATCATACATACAAACTACAAGATGCATAGAAAAAGTATTACACTTGAGAACAACCAAGGGCTAACAAGGGAAGGAGTTACAAAACGTTTGGATTGAAGAGAAACTGTGTAGGGAAAATGCTGAGCAGTGTCAAGAGAACAGAGCTTGTAGAACATATTCTTGACCTAATCAAGCTCTTGAAAAACTTAAACAAAATTAAAATACTAACACGTACATGAGATATGTAATGAACTTCCAATATCTGCTATCTTTTTCATTAATATAGAGGTAGGTAAAGGAGAAATAATTATAATTGTAACACTATTCATAGTCCAGTAAATTATGTTTGTAATTTGTGTTCAATGGACCTCAGTTTTATCATTATACTACTCATCTAATACCATATTTTAATCCAGGGTTCAACTATCTCAGATCTAAAGAAGCACCTTCAATTAACCATTTAAAGTACTATAAAATAAGGTAAGACTTTTACTTGAGAAAGATTGGGTACACTTGTAGGATTAAAGTTCTCGCAATCATCAGGATTTATTGGCACACAGACACAACTTGCAACATATGAAGTAATGGATGACTACAAGTTAGTGAAATGGTCCTTAATATGTGAGTGGTTTGCAAATTGATTGGTAGAAAATAAGGTTACAAATAGATCTACATGAAAAATTATGAGGACAATCTACTATAATCATCAAAATAGATGAAAAGTGCAAAGGAAAGAGTCGAGCTACATCTCTAGAGCCTAAAAAAACACATGCAAGAAACATAAAAAAAAAGGAAAAAACCAGTTTTTGGATGAATACAAAATGGTTCCTTCAGCAAGTGACTCATATGCTTTCACACTTGACACAGGACATTAAGAAGATTTTAGTCTTCCTCTGTGAAATTAACTACTTACAGAATAAACCCAGAAACCAATATTATATACCTCCATGTCTAGCCGAAGGTAGGTATAAGAGAAAAAAATTTCCTCAATGCAATGCCAAAAAATATCAATGTGTGTGTAGGTTTGTATTACTCAAAATATCATTTCATTGCCTAAGGAAAAATTCTAAAGTGATGTTTTGAATTTCAATCTTCACATAGCCTCCCTTATTGCTACACATTCATATACAAGCATTATTCGAGCTCTAAACTATTCAAATATTAAGGATTTAATTAGATATAAGATGGAAAGTTGTTGTTTAGACATAATCCATCATCTTTTACATGTCTTTATTCACTCCTAGCGCTTCAAATAAATTTGTGTAAATGAGACAGAAATGTGAATCTTTTATGACAAAGAAAATTCAAAGGAGGGGGGAGAGAGCAAAGGGTAGGGGGCAAGAGAATGCTTGAATGTATAGCAAAGTATAACATTTTGATCATTATAACAATGAAACGAATCTTAAGTTTGAAGCATTAATATCATTTACAACATTTATGATCAAGAATGAATGTAAGTAGAGAAACTTTTGCATACCTGCAGATGGTACAAGATTTCATGGTTAAGTGGAAGCCTCCCATCAACAACAAGATCCAAATATCTGTGTATCTATCTCAATCGAGCCTCTAAACCCTTTAGAGCTGTCAATTTTTCCACTAACCTGTTATGCACAAAAGTCAAATTTTAGAGTTATGTCACCACTAAAAATAGAAGAAACAAAGCTTTGAAACCAAATCCACACACATCACAATGTGGTATTCATACAAAGCCATACAAAAAACTAAACTCAGATCATTGGAATGGAAACAACTTCAAATTATGATGCAGAGCATGGATTGGGTATAAAGAATCATTTTTTTGCCACCATAGTGAAAAGTTAGCACTTTCTTTCATCTTTGCATATTGGTTTGATGCTTCAAATGATGCATTTCTTATATTGAAAAGTGCATTACCTTATTGAGCTTCTCTTTGTTTCAGAATAGTTTAATATTATTCTACTTTAACAGGGCAACCACATGACTGGAAGCTCATTTGGCCCCTCCCCCCCTCACATCACTCTCAATTCCCCATACCCAATCATATAACATTAATCATTCATTCATCCATTAATAACATATAACATTCATTCATTCATCCATTAATAACATATAGCATTCATTCATTCATCCATTAATAACATATAACATTCATTCATTAACATATAAAATTCATTAATTAACATATTCACATTCATTCATTAAGATATAATATTCATTCTTTTAGTTTTTACATATTATCAAAAATATGGTTGTCATGATATGATTGCAATCACTTTTTTTTTGTTTCTTTTTTAAAGCTAAAAAAATCTGAAGTGGAGTATCATTTTCTCAATCATCTTTCCCCCCTTTAGTTGTTCTGCCCTCTGCTCGTGATCTTAATGTACGCCTAATTGTCTGTCATCATGAGTGGACGCCGCTGCAAGGGGGGGTCTATTGCAATAACAAAGAAATGTTAAACTGATATGTTTTATTATTATTGTTACAAGTATTTCATTAATTAAAAGAACATTAGAGTGGTTCTCTTTACCTAATGGGTCCACATCATGTTCCTGAACTTTTGTTATAGACTCATGCTCAACATGTTGAACACCCTCTAAATCCTGATCTGCAGTTGAAACACAAAGGTTACATTAATTAATACACCAATTGAAATTAAATATGTTTAAGAGAACATGAGGGTGGTCCTCTTTACCGATGGGGCCACATCATGTTCCTGATTTTCTCTAGCCTGATCATGCTCAACACGTTGATCACGCTCTACATGCTCTAAATTTGAAACACAAAGGTTACATTAATTAATACACCAATTGCAATTAAATATGTTTAAAAGAAATTTAGAGTGGTCTTCTTTACCTGATGGGGCCACATCATGTTCCTGATCTTCTCTAGCCTGATCATGCTCAACATGTTGATCACGCTCTACATGCTCTAAAGTACCGAGATGCACACCATGACCTTCATCTGCAGGTTGTGCTCCACCCTCACCAGGCTGCATTTCAATGTCATGTACAATATTATCATTGCTTGAATGTTTAAAACAAATAGGCATGTAATTACTTTATGGTGGAAATTAATATTGAATAGATTTCACAAATATTCAATTTTAAATAAAATTTATTGAGTTTATTTACCTGCGTGTCGGATGCAGTGGCAGATTGTGTTTGCCCAGTCAAGACTCTTAGGCGTTCAGCCACAACTCCATAGCATTGCTGGAAGGCAATCTTCAGGTCATCTTTTGTGGGAACTCTGTTGAATTCAAAGCCCTACATTTTTGCATAAGATCATGAATTTTGCTTCTATGGTTTGATAAAACCAAAATTGTTTTCAATTTATTATTTGGATACAATATTTCATTTATTGATACTTACAGTTTGTGCAGATAATTTCATATAACCACCAGAGTCGAGTTTGTGTTGCCCGTGTTTTTCTAGTCTTGCCTTTGTTGCCTTCGATGTGTTGGGAAGCCTATGAAAAGTTTTAAATACGCTAGATTATGTAAAAAGAAAGAGTAATTAGTATATAATTACATTGTTGATAGTATCGCATACCTTCCTTGGCCCAGTGGTATGTTTCCTTTTTTTCTTTTCAGCCTACTCCTTTCCATCCAACACCAGGTCCTTCCACTCCCTCTCCGGAATCATGGGGGGACGCTCGTACTTTTTTTCCTTCTCTAAATGTGACCTATATTGGTCCCTCACATACTTTAGAGAGGTACCAGCTTTCTTAAGGACCTTGGTTTGGTTGAATATTTTATCATAGAAGAGCACAACTAAATGGTTAATGAGCTCATCTTTTAAATCTTGATTTTGGGCATTCCATAGTTAATGCATTATGGTGGAGCTGAAAATTTCGATCTTAATATCACTTAGATGTTTATAAAACATCATTTCCTGCAAAATGATCATGTGATCAATAGTCTAAAAAGAGTGATCAATAAGTAAATTTCAATTGGATTATATATAATAATAATTAAAACATTTTAAATTACCTAGGACCTTCTCTATTTTTATGGGAACGAAATCCTCGGTCACCACAAATGTGACCGAAAATGTTCCCGTACTAGTAATACAGGAAGATCCAGGAAATGCTACTAAAACATCACCACTACTAGTGGCCTCTGCATCCCGGTACATGTCACGATGCATGTTCTACTTCAATGATTGTTGCCGGAGGGTACACTAACGGATGCTTGCATGGTATGTGTTGTGACATTTGGAGGAGCGACAATATAGGCATGGATGATGGGGAGTCGGATGATGTGATGTATCATTAGGAAGATCAAGATGGACACTTGTACCAACCTTCTCCTCGGGCAACGCGTCGCGATGCTGATCATGGCTAGGAACATCATGAGGAGGAAAATAACCCTGTAAAAACAACACATATTTTAGTTCATGACATAAAGAGTACAAAATATAAAACCATGAATGAACTTATGTTATAATTAAAGACCTCATGACAACTTACTTACAAGTTTTGTGATCTCTCAGTAAATATTTTAACCCTCTCTCTTATCTCATCTGTTTGAGGCACTATGAATAACAACTTAAGGATTTCTTCATTGCATATTTTTGGGTCTTCCTTATCATATCGAGAGGGTTTTTTGAATAAGAAATGTCATCATCACATAATATTGATTGTACCTCCCTATGGATGCTCTTGTCTACTATTGGTGCCTTTCCCCAATCAGTCAGCTGCAACAAGAATATTAAAAACATTATCAAAATTAACCTAATAAAATTATGAAAACAACATAATAATAAAAAAAAATTGCTCTTATCTAATTTGTACAATTACAATGAGGTAAACTTTTGGAGTAGAAGCACGAAGATAAATCGCGATCGTATACGGGCGAGCCTTCTCGATATGATCAATGTCCGTTGTGACAAAATTAAATATAAAAAAATATTACCAAATGAGACCAACTAGACTTATGAAAAAACATAAAGACAAAATGAATATTGGAGTCATTAATTAGATTCGTAAAATGGTACATAATCATTACCACCCCCATAGTAGCTGTGTTTACTTGATGGCAGAGTTCAAATTGTAATCAATTAGCAACTCTTCCCCTGCAGTTATTAATTTTATCGCACATACAAATACACGGTTTCCCTCGCGTGCCTCAAATATGCAATTGGGTTGCTTATTTGTTGACCCAGGTCGTGTACTATTTATAAACCCTGCAATATTCCTTGATGCTTTTGGCCTTCCGTCAATGTACATAGCCACTCTATTTTGATCCTTATCTTTTAGTTGTATATAATTTGCTGACAGTGCATACCTACGCATACTTCATGTATATCGAACCAATTGCATCCAATCTTTGTAACTGTAACAGGTTCTGACATACTCCATCAATTCAATAACTTTTTCGTAACATACCTTTATGCCATCCATGCAAAATAGGCCCAAACAATGTAATGACGATGGTGATATGCGATATATCCTCTCATTGACACAAAAATCAATGTTTATTGGAGGAAGTTCCTTGGGTACCCATTGTTTCGAGTAGATGTTTGTACCTCAAAGGGCACCTGAAAAGTAGCCCTATGCTCTCATCATCATAAGAACATGGCCCACTTCAGCAAAGAAAAATTCATTCATTTACAGAATTTTCTTCTAATCTTTTGACCTCTAGTTGATCTTCTTTTAGACCTACTACATGTGTGGCTTTCCTCTTCTCTTCTTGAATTTCCCTCGCTCAAGGAAGAAAGATCCGACAAATACCTATTTGGTGGTACCTGCACTCATAAGGATGTTGGATGAAGTTCTTTCATGGTGATGTGATCCCAAGGTGACATTATGATTAATCTATCATTTCATCGCTAGAATTTCACAGGTTATAAGGTAATCAGGTCTTGATAGATTGCAAGCTATTGTTACTACCGTCCAAATGTGTCCATCACAAATCAAATCTACTTAACATTTTAACTCCCAAACTTTGTAACAAGTGTTAAATGTGACTATGGTCCACCAGTTACACAACCAAGGCCTCAAATGTATTTTCTAATTGTAATCAAAGGACTTTTTCTCTTCATTCAAGTAAATAAACTTGAAGGGAAACACCACCAAGTGGTTTATTGGACACCTACATGACTAAAAATAGCAGAAAATTTACATTTAATTTCCATATATGTCTAAGTGGTTAATGGGGAGGGAGTGTGTACTAGAACTAGTTAAGTCATCATAAGTTTATGCTTTGGAAATATTTTTTAAGATCATTTTAAATCTTCTATGTCCTAATTGCTAGGAGAATTTTTGGTATGTTTTAAGGTAGGATGATTGATGAAGAGCACAAAGAAGCCTTTCTCCATGGTATCGGTACACATAGCAGGTCTTCTCTTCACGGTTGGACATGATTTAAGAACAGCTAGGAATTATTCATTTTAACCTAAGGTTTTCTCATAATGCCAT
This sequence comes from Sequoia sempervirens, assembly GCA_007258455.2. NCBI lineage: Eukaryota > Viridiplantae > Streptophyta > Pinopsida > Cupressales > Cupressaceae > Sequoia > Sequoia sempervirens. The sequence goes on from VDFB02008276.1 coordinate 45,184, forward strand.
CATTGGAAGAGCCATGATCAAATTCTTCTATTATGAAAGAATTGGTCTATGCCTCTAGTAATCACTATAAATGTTTGTAAGGATAAAATGACTAATTGCATCAGTAGGAGAGAATCAACTTTGAGTTCTTCAAAGATTATATTCCTCTATTCATAATTTTTAAGGGGTTGTGTGTGGAGGAGGTTAACATCACCAAGAGGAGACCTTTCCTTGTACATTCTTTTATAATTTTCATTATTCTTATTTATTTACACTTACATTTACAAATACACATGCATATGCATTTACTGTTTTCATTTATTTCTCATGTAGTTTAATAGTTTGATTGATTTCATATTATATGTGTTGAAGACTTTAGAATTTCAATTACATTAATTTATGGATATGTTGTATCTATAACACTACAAAACCATATGGTCTTTGCATTTACACTTGCATTTAGAAATACACATTTATATACATAGATATAGATTTCTTTAATGATATGCTATATTTATTGTTCTAGGAGAGCATCCAGTAATTGCATTTACATTTACATTTAAAAATAAATATACATACATACATAATAATATATATATGTGTGTGTGTGTGTGTGTGTATCATTTGTATTCAGTGTTCAGAAACAACCCATTAGGTCTGCACATGAATAAAAATTCATAAAATCAGATCTCTCATACATATTTTGTTGAAACCTAGGCTTGAACCTCTCATTTCACATGCTTTTCTTCACAAAACTATTGAGGACAGCAGCTATACCTTCTTTATTTCTCATCCTACACCCTATTCATGCATCCTACAATTACAACAGTATCCACGGGGCCTGTTACACAAGCTACAGTAATCACAAAAAGTGTAAGAGCCACTTTATATCATGTTTGGACTACAAAACCCTAAAAAACATGGTAACTCAGATTATGATTTGTTGGTGAGCTGTATGGACAAAATCATTAGCACCAGCTCATTCTTGGAGTCTTTTGAAAGAGAAGTGAATCAAGTGGCAGTTAAGTACAAACCTTATAGTTTCAAGGTGAATGAGGTGATCAATTTTGATTGGCCAACTGATGAAGAGTACCAGAAATGGGTAAATGTATATTTAACTGAGGAAGAGTGAAAAGGAGTAGGCTACTAACGGTTGAAAAATCAGTTATTTGCAATTACAATAGATTCGGTTTTGTTTTGGTGATCTCTAGGCAGAATTCTTGAAGTTTTTTGTTGTTGCATCAACCATTCGAGCCACGATAGTTCGGGAACCTAAGGAGATTGTTATTTGTAACAATTTTTTGAGAATAATATCTAAGGTGGTCAATTGGTACGGTGACTTAATTATTGCTTTTCGGCGATGCTTGTTTTCTCCCTTCTTTTCTATAGAAGGATTTCAAGGCGAGAAGTACTTGTTAGCAAGTTAGATATTTTTGATTAAGTCTAGATGAGTTGCAAAGAAACAGAATTGTGAGAATCTGGAATGGTTTAGGGAGAAAATGCAATTTAGGTTTTGGAGTCATTCTATAATTGGGTTACACTTTGAATTCATGGGATTTGATGTTTTATGGCCGATCTTGGAATTTGAATTGATATGATTAATTCAAATGTATGTCTCCATTGTACAAGCATATCTAAATTTTGAATAAATGATCAAGGGTTGTTTCATTCATCTCACTATTGTGGTGTGTATGATTCTTGTTTTAGCTTCAATTCAAGGAATTAATTAAAATGCTTGAATGGGATTGTAGGTGGATATGTTTTGTATAAGGATTTGATAAGTAGTATTGGGTTAGAATACATATTGATGAGATTGTAAAGCAATGTTTTCAAGGATCTTATATGTTATGTGTTAAATCTGTCATAAACCCTTAGATGCTTATAAACTTGACTCCTCCAATGGATATATGGCATTGATCTAAGTTACTTATTGTATGGTTCAATATTATATTTGAGCTATTAAATGAGATTGTTGTTGTTGTTAATGTTGTTTATGATGATGGTGCAGAGGTTGTAAATGCATTAAGGGATCACCCTCCTGGGTCTTGCAGAGCCCAAAGTGTAGGAGGTCTTTCAAATCCTCATCAGTTGGTCCAGGTCCTTCGAGCTGCCCTTTATTGGAATTGGCAATTCCATAGGTAGATTAGAAGATCAACCTTCTTACCATAAAAACAACCAACACCTTGCATATGTTTGTGGTGGAGGTATTAAAGAAGAATTGTATGCCTCTATTTCCATTCATTAGATCTACCTTAGGCTAGCATATACTTGGGCTAAGTCTACAAATACGTCAGACTCATGCGATGAAGGCTATGTGTGACGAAATCCTAGACCTCAACCAAGATGTGGGTAGATTATGGGATTTTTGCCAAGACCTAAGGTTGGTCGATAAAAATGTGAAAGACTAAGCTATTTTATTTTTTCTATCTTATCTTATACCATTTTACGAGAATGGGGGTGCCAATGTACGAGAAGATCTTTGGAAACTAGGCATGAAAATTGAAGGTTAAAGAG